>JAGDQP010001733.1:0-74535 GCA_022664845.1 Lepisma saccharinum | reverse complement strand
GTCCGGACCTGGCACCGAGTGATTACCATCTGTTCCTGTCCATAGCGAACACGTTTGCTGGTGAAACATTCGCTTCAAGAGAGGCTTGTGAAAATCGACTGTCTCAATTTTTTGCCAATAGGGACAAGGGCTTCTATGAGAGAGGCATCATGATATTACCTTCCAAATGGCAACACGTTATCGAACAAAACGGCGCATATGTGACCTAAATCGGATCATTCTAACTATGGTAAGTCAAGCCTTCAATGTCATGCAAAAATAATGGATTACTTTTTACTACACCAGATACTTGTAAAGTATGTACAAATGAATATTTCCTGAAATTTTGTCACAAAAATATTAATAAATAACGAAAATAGAAACAAAAATTTTAAAAATTGAAAAATTGTCGAATAATTTCTAAGTCAAAAAGTCAGAAATTTGACAACATAGGGAAATTCGCAGGGAAATTTAGAGGAAAAAAAGGGAAATTGTTTTCGCTCGCCGAAACAATCCATATCTTTAGTACTATCTGAAAATGAAAATAGAAAAATGTTAACTCAAATGAAACATTACGCAAACAAAGATTACAGATATAATGCATGCGCTGCATAATCATGTGACAGAAACTATTATATTCCCCGAAATGGAGCAAAAAAAGTTATAAAATCTCATTTAACTTTCGAAGTGAAGACTGTCAAATAAACGGTGCATCAATGAATGTTTATCAAGATGCTATACCACAACGTCCTCGTGGCGTAGTGGTTAGGCTTTGGACTTGCTGTATAAAGGGTCCTCAGTTCGAATCTCCTCCCCTCCCTAAAATACTTTTTTTTATTCTTTTCTAATATAAAACGGGGTTATTATTTTTTGTAGTTTCCGAATGTATGTTTCTTTTTTGTATCCTCGCATTGCTTATAGAAGGGTATTTTTTATATTACGAATAAACACTCAGAAAAGTGTAAGTGTTGTGTATTAAATTCAAAAACAGTAAAACTGTATTCTCATGTAAGGTTTAGATCCTTAGATCAACAGATCCTATGAATGCATGTGATCGAGAGCAGTTACACTTCCAATATGTAAACCCAACCCATATTAAAATTAGTCATGCACATTACGCTTCCAATTCCCAATACGTATCAGAACGTTATATGTATAAATGTTCCTTTCATCTTATTTATAATATCATTGTCTAACACTTAATTTAGTTTCGAAAGGTAAGTGTAAAATGCCTACAGGTTTCTAGATTATTCTATTATTATTATTATTTTAGTAGTCCTGAGTTTTTACAGATAGTGATATAGAAGATGAAATTAAAAAGTAATCTATTGTTCTTATAACTAGTTAATTATCCAAACTTCTGAGTTTCCAGTTGGCAGAATGCAAAAGGTCTAATTTAGAAATAAACTATATTTTACGTAAGGATAAGTATGTTTACGTTATAGATATAACTATTGTAATTTCTACATTCCACTTCAGTAATATTTTTTTCGTTATCATAATTCTGGATGGCTGAAGTGGGAGAGAGTCTTTTTACATTTTTTTTTAAACCAGAATGAGTACTTCATGCGTTGTAGTAAAATAGGAATAAAAATGAAGGAAAAATTAACTGTAAAACATTAGAAGGTTATTATATTTCTGTGATGTAAGCGATCAACATGGCGGCAGTAAATACTTGACCAGCATTAGATTTGTTGTTCAGGTAAGAAAGACCTTTTACATTTCTGCGTGTGTGCGCAAACTACAGCGAAACTGAAAACTGAGACCTTCCAATAAGATAAAAGAAACTACTCGGTTTCTCGACGATTGTCTGCCGATAACGGTAAATACTAACATTTATCTTAAACATTACGGGATATATCAAGTAACTTTTCCAAATGACTAAATAGTGAGCACTATTTTGAGTTGTTATCGTTTTAAATGAAAATAGATTAATTACAAGTATGATTGCAGCACTAACCTAATAAGATAGTTTGTAGGGGAATTTCCAAATAATATAGTTGTTCATATCGGTTACTGCGAGAAATAAAGAAAAATTCCTGCAATCACCTCAAAAAGTCTTTTTCTGCCTCTTCTGCGAAAACAAAGTTCTAGGTGCAGATGCACAACACGAAAGCGTAATTATAGTTAATTTAAGATCACTTGTAAATTGTGTGGACTTTAATCCATTAGGGCGTTGTAGCGACCCATTTCCGCTTGGTCGCAACATATCGTAAGATATGCCTCCCCTTTTTTGTGTGCTTTCTTTTTCGTTCGTGCTTTGTCGGCGATATTTTTCGTCTTCAGCTTTCTTCAAAGAGTTTTATTTGTCCATATGACAATGAAGATTAGCCATACAGAACATTCCTTTCATTGTTGTTTGGCTGGATTTTTATCTGTATTGTTTCTTCATTTTATTACTGAATATTTCTTTGCATGTTTTATTTCATAATTTTCTTCAACAATTTTTCTTTCGTTGAAATTTTGGTGGAAATTAAGCCACACCCCTTTTCGCTCCGGGTTGTCTGATTTCATTCTCTTCTCTGATTGGTTGAGGCCAGTCAGTAGTTAAAACATGGTCGTCGAGTAGGAAAGGCTGTTATATAAAAACAATATGATAATGCAGCCAATGTCCGGAAAGTTTATTAATATATAGAGCAGCATCGGCTAGTAAATAACTACAACTTTTGGGAGCTGTTTCTCTATATCTTTAATAAAAGAGGCTGTGAATCGAATGCTGCAGTTTGGCGTCTTACACCCTCCATATTGGCCTTGACCGGGAGTGGACGAGACGAAGCATCCTTATGGCAGTTTGTTTGTGTGAAGTGGTGTTCATCAGTGTGTGAGGTGATTTGTTGTGATAAATGAGGCGTTCAGTGGTTTTTCTTAGTTTTTCTGACATAAATAAAAATATAATTTCAGTGTGGTTGATATCCCCTTTTCTGTGTGTGTGCAAATAATTCAGTGTTTTCTTCATATGAAATTGGTGTGTCTTTTCTGTGAAGTGATGTGCACCGTAAGAATGGCTGCTTAATTTGATATGCATCGGGGGTCGGTTATCTAAATTCAGGTATGTATGTTTAATGTCTTGAAATTCCTCTTTCTCTCCCAGAAACCCAAGTCTGTTTCACCTGCGTTCAGATAACTAAGTTTCAGCACATTAAAAATTTGACTCAAATACGTTGAATATTTTACCTTGCACTATAGTTGTTGCTACCTTTAGAATGCACGTTATTTACCCATTCAGCATTTTTGTTTGCTCTTCCGAAAACTGGTATATATAAAAATTGCATGAAATCTACATGTCCGTTTTTGTTAACCGTGAGATTCAACGTTTACCCTATGTTTTATTTTGCAAAGTTTAAAGCTTCTTCGTTACGTATACAAACCGTGAATCAGTTCGCTCATGGAAACTCGTATTGTAAATAATTACCTAATCCAACCCTAGGATACCATGTTTGTATTATCAGTATTGAAGGTTACGCTGAATGAAGTTGAAAAATAAGAAATACAGTACATAAGAAATGTTTTAGCAACGTTTTGAAAATATCAAACTAAATTGTTACCCAGTAGCTACATTGTAAATAAAAATCTTTTCGCTGAAAGAAATGTTATTCCTCAGTAATTGTGGAAATTTTGACTTAACTGGGCTGAAGTATAAAATGTCTGCCATATTTTGGAATAAAAAAGTAACATTTCATTTTAAAAAATAAGTATGTGAAATATATTCTCTGTTCTTGAACAGAGCTCTTCTGCATATAATTATTCTGCATAAAGGGTAATTATTTTACCCTTTTGTTATGTGAAATTGACAGCATCTTGAATTCTCATTTTGATGTTCAAAAGATTCTCTTAGGAAACTTTTTTTTTTTTTAAGAAAATTCAGCAATCAGTCTTTTGCCTTGCGATTGTCATTTTAAGTACAAATAAATAAATTTTTTACCAGATATTTCTTGTGCCAAGGGTTTCATTATGATGTAGATAGATTACCATCACTGTGGTATTACTGGAAAGGTTCTTTACCTTTCAACATTTCAGTCATATAAGTGCTAATTTATTTATATGTGAGAAAGTAATTGCAGATGAAGTTAAAGTTTGATATTTGATCCAATGCTTCAGCAATTTTTAGAGAGTAGTCAAATTAGTTCAGTGCATCCAAATTTTCGTGTTATATAGTAACTAGTGCGAGGTAGTGTTGAGCCTTGTAATATTTTAGGGGCCTGGTTTCGTTAGGTCTATAAAATAACCTTTGTGTTCTGCTTTCCTGCGGGATGTTCTTGCCTGCGTCCCTCCTTTTTTGAGGATGCTTTTCGTGTTTTCGCTTTCTATTTTTGTTAACTTTCTGCATTTGGCTACTTCTTTCGTGCATGCTTTGTGTACTAGTGTATGTTCTGTCTTTGACGTGGCTGAAGCAGGGTGCTGATGGGTAGTACCATCCCTCCCTTCAGGTCCGATAGTGGTTTTTCTTTTGTTTTGTGCCCTCTCCTGTGGCGTAATATCGGCTTGTCTCCAGGGTAGGTTTGGCCACGTTGAGTTTGGGTAAGTCCCCTTTTTTGCAACAGGGTGCCGCGGGCCCCTGGTTTGCTGATGAGTCTACCTACTTTCGCTGGAGCAGCCTGTGTGACATTACAACGTTTCTAAGAATATGTGGAGTCCAATAGTCTATTCGCGCTTAAGATGCACTATTCTCTTTGTTACTTGCCATTCAGTAGACATAGTTTGAACACCTGATAAAATCCAGGCGAACCGCAGTCATCAAAGCAACAGGACGACCTGGGTGGGCGTGTCAATTCATGGCACTTCAATGTGTGAGAAATTTAAATATTTACTTTCACGATGTCCAATATTTCTTTTAGCAAGTTATTTCAGATTCGTGATATGCACTTTAGTTTGTAAAGAAATCTAACTTTGAAAGAAAGATTTCGACAACATTGTAAAGTTTTGCTGGTGAGTAATGCATTGGTGTAAAATATGAGCTTTAGGAATAAATCAAGAGTAGGATAAAATGAAGTTGAAATAGTGATGGCTACTTTTGAGTTTTCAATAACTTGTATTCAATCAACCTGAACTTCAGAAATGAACGCCTAGCAATCGAGATTTTATCGTTTCGTAGTCAGTAATGCCTGTGAATAATTTTGTTGAATAAATAAGTTTAGGGCTGCCATCGTCTTCGCTTTCGATACGGCACTATTCTAGAGTTTTAAAATCAACTTTTTTTTTCTATTCCTGAATCGAATTCAGCGCCATATGGAACCATGAAATAACAAAATAGGCGCATTGGGGTTGCAGCTATCTTAGATTTCAGAATGCAAGCCATCATCTTATATTTCATATGAAAAATGTTTTCGAATTTAGAATTGTATTCATAACGTTTAGAGTACAGGGATCTTAAAGAAAAATGGGATGCTACTTCAACATACATTCCTTTTAGTTTGCCTGACATTGAATTTTGGACTTTTCTCCTCAAAATTAAACTGAATTTCCTTCGGAAAATACAAATGAAGAGTAAGGGGGGCAAACAAGGAATGATCATTTTCGGGCTTTTTCGAGATCTGTGCTTTTTCTGTTGGTGAAACGTCCTACTATTAAACGGAATATTCCTTTCGTGCTGAAAGGTAGAACTGTTCATGGAAAAAGCGGCAAAAAGATTGGCGAACCATTGTGCCTTACGAGGTTTTCAACATTAAAATAGGTTATTCACGGAAAAGCATTTTTGTCACATTCCTTGTTTTTCCCCTTATTATTCAAATATGAAATTTATAAAAATTGGACTTCTATTGAACTTTTCTTGTTAAATTATCTCAAATATCCATACCCTCAATCTCAGAACAAGTTGAATGGAAATTCGCACTCACTGAGAATACTATGCTATTCCTGGGCTAATTCTAAACAAGATTACTCTCTGCAAAATGTTCTTAGGATACACACACCCAAACATCCAGATGACAAAAATTCAGATCGTAACCAAACTTAGTATATCGATTAGTGAGGTATCTAACAAAAATCCTACAATATATTTTCTAGAATCTGCCGTTCAGTAGGAAAGGAGATAATGATAGTTAAGGGCGAAATCTGACCTACAGAAAGTAGAAGCATTACTGTAAATATTCGTTCAAGTAGCACTGATGGAGCAAGAGATAGAGCGTTAGACACGAAGATTAAGGTAGTAAAAATGGCGGAAGTCATCATCAGTTGAGCAAGATATTGGGGATAAGATAAAATGAATTTTATTTGTAAAGGCCCTTCTACCAAATAGAAAATTTACATGTGGAATAGAATGTTAACAGCACTTTCACGTATGCCCACCGCTAACCGGGGGCTGCGCCCCCCTCGGCTGACAGCCCAGCTCACTTCCGACGCACCGTGTCCCCCTTTCACGCCTCTTCTAGTGGTGTGCATCCAGCCCTGGTTTATTTATACACATCCTAGCTTTCAGTAGCCTCTCAAGCAATTGTTAATAAATATGAACATATACAAATATATTTTGAAAGAAAATTTTTTAACCCACCGGGATTCGAACGCGGTTTTATTTATTTCGTAAGCACTACTACTGCACCACGCCAGGAACTTGCAATCGGTGGTTTCGCCGTAGTATTTACAGTGCACGTGTTACATAAGAACCCAAGTGACGTGTCTTATGATGATGACTTCCGCCGTTGTTACTATTTTAATCCCCATATGAGCGTTAGCTTACAGTGCGAGACGTCCAGGGTTCGAGTCCAGTCGCGACCTGAATTTATTTCTTTCTTTACTTTTTCCGTAGCACCTGTGCAATTGTTATATTCTACAATATGCTTTCGACAGGTAAAATAAATGGTATTTCTTTATAGCTTTTTATACTTTTATTTAAAATCTGCCAAATTATCTGGAAATTAGTGTGTTTTCACATAAAGAACAAACATTATGAAAATAAGAATAAATAAACGGTTGCATTATACACGGGGAATTATTATTATTGATTCGGTAATTGCAATGTAACCGTTTATTTATTCTTATTTTCATATTGTTTCTGTTCTTTATGTGAACACATTTTTTTCTAGGTAAATTAGTAATTTTAATGGTACAAAAAGCAAAATACAAATGAAAAAAGCTATAAAACAATAATATTCAAAGCATATTGTAATATATAGCATTTGCACAGATGCAACAGAAAAGTAAAAAAAGGAAAAATACGTCGCGAGCAGGGCTTAAAACCCCGGAATTTTCCTACCGTAAGCTAACGCTCTACCTTTTGTTCCACAGAGCTGCTGGAAGGAACGTTTATAGTAATGCTTCTTCTACTCTCCGCACGTTAGATCTCTCTCATTAATTATCATTTACACATTTCCTACTGAAGGGCAGGTTCTAGAAGAAACAGACAGGATTTTTCTTAGATAAGCTATCGATACAGAAAGTTTAGTTAGGATCTGAATTTTTAACATCGGGATGTTTTGGTGTCAGTTAAGGGAAAATTTTGTTGATTAACAAGGTAAAGCGTATAACTAATGGTCTATCAGCGAAACTTCGCCGACTACGTAACAGGGAGACTGTAGGCTTCCTGCCTACCAATGTTCAGAGCTTAGTTCAATATCGGATAGTAAGAAAACAGTCTTTTTCAGTCTACAAATTCCTTCATATGTAATTATAAATTAACTGAGACCCACATCTGAGATTTTGTAGGACAGTAGTCTATAGCCTCATCTACTGCCACACTACCGGGAGCTTCGCCTCTGGTCTATCAAATGTTAAACCTATACATTTTACAGGACAGTCACATTAACTATACTTCCTCTTAATTACTCGAAAACTACGTATCGTAGGAAAATTTTGGAAAGCGAGTTTATGGCTCAGAATTTATCAGGGAATAACATGACTAGTCTCCATGGGAGCGAATTTTTATTCATTTTGTGTAGCATGCTTCGAGCGTCCACTTTGAATGATCTATGTCGTTGTAAATCTTTCGCTTAAACCTTTCGAACTATATCTCAACCACCCTCGTAGCTCTAATAGTTGCTGAGTTATTAGTTGTCGACGAACCTATCGAGATCTATGCAGCATAGAACTCATCGTGACGAGACTTTTCGAACCACATCTCAACCACCTTCGTAGCCCTAGTAGTTCCTGAGTTGAAAGTTGTCAAGAGACTGACTAATGGACGCCTTAAATTCATTTATATAAGGATGCTACTGAAGCCTAAAAAGAATAAACATGAATAATGACGACATTCACAAAGAGATGGATATACAAGGATTAGCCATCTTGGAACTTCGCATATAAGCCAAGTTGTCTACAGTATTGGTTAACTCATGTAATCGGGAGAATTAGCCTTTGTGTAGAAAACAATTGAGCCCCTCCATTTTCTTCTTTCATGCGATTACAACCGAATGCCAATCTACAATGTGGCCAGAAAGTCCCTTTACACCTGAACTAAATGCGTTTAACAATGTAAGATGGTAAGATATTTAAGATTTGAACCTCAAATCCCGATCATTGATATGACAACAGTGCTCCTCATGTGAATTGCAACGTGTTTAAGAGTACTTAAGTCAAACTCTTGAGCAACTAATATCCATCTCTCAGCAAAAATAAAATTTTATTTAAAATCTTAGAAATTCTTACAATAAATATATTCATCTTTTATACATTATTTAGAGGTCTTCTTGACATCAAAAGGTTAGATTAATTTCATTAGATTTGTTTCAAGACTTTAAGATTGATAGTAATTCTTCAACGATTAACTCATTTTTCGATCAGTTTAGAAAAACTTTCTTATTTATTAATAAATTACATTATTTCATTCAACAGAAGAATGATAAAAACTAATTTGATAAGTAAAATCTTATTTTCTTATCACATAATTGAATTTTTAAGTAAAAATTAAATCAACAGTTAAATTCAAATCGAAAAAATTCTTATTTTCTAACAATTCTTTTAATATCTATCATCTTTTGACTTATGCTCTAAATTTAAGAGATGAAAAGCTTTTCTAAGATTCAAAATCACAAAAGCTTTAAAATTTCGAAGGTTAAAATTATCATAAGCATACATCCTTCTTTAGTTTAGCTATTTAAAAATTGCTTCAAAAAAATTAAAATTATTTAGTTCCCTAACAGAACAAAATTTCACCAAACTAAAATTAATCAACATGATATGAGTGAACAGTGGGAAAGAGGATATGGACGTCCTACAAGTAAAGAATTAATTCAACATCATGAAATTGGATATTGCATAAACGAATAAATTATACATTCCTATTTAACATCGTTTAACCTAATTTCACAATAACCTTCCTTCAGTTTTCATTAGTCCTCTTACCTTCAGTTGTTGAAGAAATTTCATATTTCACATATATTAATCTTTCCCTCGTCCTTGGTAGGTGGAAAAATCTTGGAGAAAGTCTTCATAACGCGAATATACAATTCTACAATGGAGGAACTTACTGAAAGGCAAAATCATCCTAATACGCTCACGGACTATCGCGCACAACATACCATAACTAACTTAAATAAAAACTCTGTATATCATCTCCATGGTTATGTATAAATAAAAAAAGAAGGAAGAAAATATTAAACTATTTTATTTAAGAAAAGTTTGAACTTAGATCGAATGATAAACAAATAAAATCATTCGAAAATATCGACAATTAAATTAATGACTTTGTACTTTTCTCAAGCACTATGATTAAATAAAATAAAAGGATTTTTCGCTCTAAATATGAAAATAAACAAGCAGGGCAAGAACGTTGCCAAGTGAAATAAACCAATAAGGAAGCTTAGATTAATATCCCTTTTTAATTGGTTGTTAACTTTCTAAGAAAAAAGTACTTAAATCAATAAATTATTAGTACGCAATTTCCTAAAAAAAAACAAAAAAAACGGGTGAACTACAGAGATTATGTAGCAGCAAAACAAGCCTGCTACAAGCTATCAGCCGGAGCTGTGAGTTCCAATAAGTTGTGTGTTCAATTATCAGTTAACCATTGATACTTCGTATCTACAAATTTTGCCATTTGAAATTGTTGTCTTTTTATTGAAAAGAGAAGAACTGGCGCACTTTCCAGCTGAAACTTCGTAACAAATAAACGTACAGGTAAATTTGAAGTTTATTTTTTTTTACGAAGTTTCAACTGGAAAGTCGCCAATTTTTCTCCTTTCAATAAAAAGATAACTTTAGCTGACAAAAATTGTAGATACGAGATATCAATGGTTCTCTCTCGAAATGTCAATATAAAAGAAACTGCGAGTAAAAAAAGTTATTTGTCGCAGTTTGCAAAAGCTTGTTTCAAAAGCACAAGCAGTGGTTACACTTCCTCTGAAGCTTCTTGGAAAATGTTCGAAAGAAACACGCCGATGGCTTCTGAAAATTTTCCCCCCGTTTCTTTCGCAAATACGCGTCGACGTGATGCACGGTATAGATGTGCGAAGAACAATCGGCAATGATCTCTGAATTGCCCTTTTCATGGATGAAGTGATCATTTGTTTCCCGTGTTTCACTTCCGCATTTCATATTTCAGCGTCAAAATCACCAGCACGAACTTAGGCATCAACCAAGTACATTCTTTCTCCAATGACATGTTCTTACGTGATTAGAGATCAGTGGCAACGAAAGGCACAAGGTGAATTCGCTGAATCATCATTCCTATTGAACAATGATTCTAGCCTTTAAATATTCTTTTTAGATTTCTATATTAATACGAGGAAACAGTTTACAGGAAAGAAAATGCATTGGTCAAATAAATTATTGTATTCTGCTGTAACATTTTACACAACATTTATAAAACATCACGTTAGGCCTTGCTAACACATTTTCCTTTGGTAAATTCTTATTACACTTTATTCAAGCAGAAGCCTCATATTATAGCACAGATCCAATTAAGTTTAGGAAAATAAATTTGGATTTTCCAATTAATAATTCAACAATCATTAACTCTACTCCTCAAGGAAGACAGAGGAAAACATTTGAGATACATCATTAGATAAATTTTAAACTCTACAGATAACACAAACATTCGAACAAGTCAAAATAGTATTATCTCAAAATTTAAACACACAATCTAACTAGTTATTTACTACGGTAGATAACATGGAACATTTTTCGCTGCATTATATTTGTGGTATGTTCGTAACGTTCTAAAATAAAAACTATACATTGCATTGCATGTTATGCTAATCACATATGTTGTTGTTATGTTTCGTTTTCTACACTGAAAAAAGTTAGAAACACCAAATAGACCAAGACTTGACAATTTAAGCATGTGTCACTTCGTAACGGAAGTACAACAGTAGTAACACACAACAATCATACCTAGTATAGTAAGAGGCACATATCTCCTGAACTAACAGAACAGCATGAGTAGGTAAAATGTGTGCCTTGATAAATCGAGGAAAAATAATCAATATGTACTAAGTGAAGGAACTTATAACCTTATGGAAAGAGCGAATCAACTACCAAACGTAAACAGTGAGTTCGTTTTCTCTCTCTGACAATAACCATCGATTGATGAAGATGTACGTGAGAACTCGTCTTTTACATTGCTTTACATTGAATTTGATCCGTATGATGCATCTGAAGTTAAAATGAACACATCTGAACAATCAGATCTCAATTTTTATTACTTGACGCTCTGCTCCATTTTCCTCCCTTTTCTACAAAAAGTATAACTAAGAAGCTTCACACTAGGATTACTTAAATACACACACAAATCATAAAACGCGTCTTTTCATCATTTAACAGCAGAATGTTAATATTAAATTTCACAATTTCTTTTAAAGATAACTTTTACGATAACCGCTTCACATTTACCGCAGAGATTCTCGAGGGTTCACTGAGCAAATGATTTGGAGATCCACCAATCAACAAGTGTTTCATCCTTCAAAATTTGTATATTACCAAGTTAGTATCGTAGAACCCATTCAGTTTAATTCATCTCCAGGTTTGGATTTTTAGGACGGTTTACTGACTACATTTACGAAAATGATTAATCGTTACTTTCTGAAAATATCTCATCATTTCTTCTATTTTTTAGTAATTTCACAATATATGAGTGAAAAACTCAAGTTCACAAAATCTCTCTCCTCAAGAACCTTAGACCTCAGTCCAAAAATGGTACTCAAGTATTTACAGTACAAATCTAGAAATTTGTTGAAAATATATCCATTTGCAAAAACGATGTACCTAATTTCACGGACAACATATATCTCAGTACAATCCTAAACAGCAATAATTTACTATAACTACCGGGCCAAAGCAGCTAGTAGCATCATTTGAACAGAACAAAACTTGTATAAGAACAAACACGTAAGTCACTTCAAATGCAGGTGGTCTAGCAATACAAAGAACGCCTTTCTTTCAAATAAGAAAATTAATATGTTAAAGCACTACGAAAATTGTATATTTCATTTCCATTCGAAGATATCGGAGACGCAAAATATGAGCAAGTATTTATGCGGATTTCTATGGATATCCACCACAATAGCCAAAATGGATATAATGATTTAATCTTCAAACAATTTCTGAATTTTTCGTACTATTATGAGACCTTGCAGTTTCGTAACGCAATACGGTAGGTAAATGTGTTTTATTTAGCCCCAACCATGTTATTTTGAACCAGCAGAAAACCGTGCACTTGAATCTTCGGGCGCATCCACCTATTTTTAGCAGTATTTACGTGATATTTGAAATAATGGTCATTACTCACGGCAGAGAATATTGATACTCATGCAGATATAAAGTTACTTATATCCATTTCATTATATTAATGATTTCTGTAATTTTACAGAAATCATTAATGATTTCTACACAGAACATGCGCGTTAATAATTCGATAATATACCAATTTACAAAGAAAATGGAGATTCAAAAATCATATAGAGTATGGACCAGTAACTGTAACATTATATCTAAACAGGAACATACTACATTTATACGTGAGAAACTAGGATCTCCAAAATTTACACACACAATTTGATGATGACCGACACGCTTAAAACTAAATGCTGTTTTCTTGTTCCTCTTACATAACTGAAATGTTGTCTATATTTGATTATGTTCGTGATGCTCTCCAAACAAAGTTAAAGTAGTCTAAATCCGTAAGGAAAAAACTGAACAAGTTACCTGATAGAAACAAATATATGCCTTCAATATAACAAAACAGAACAGAAAATATGGCACACTATGTCAAAGTAACTGGTTAATTCTTGGTCTAACTTATATTACCAACACTGTTTTGCAATGTACATAATAGCACACACTACAATTCACAGTATAAAATACCCGTTAACAAAATATTAAATATTTCTTCAGCAAAACTATTATTACTGTAAACTTTTCTGCAAAAATCAAATTAACAATAAGTGTCATGACAGTATTTCAGAATGTTAATTATTTTGTTTAGACACTCAAATGCGCATTAGAATGTCCATTAAAATCCCATCCATTTGACTATAATATTACCGGTAACGAACAAAATATTTAACTAAATCATTCTTCGCTTGAGACAAAATCAGAATCTATTCACCATGCTTACCAAAATCTACAGCTACATATTTATAATACATACATAAACATCCCTGGCATTACTTAACATGTCGTTTTCATCATACACATTATGTACTCAAAATTTAATGTATCCTGCCTATTTCAATGTATTAGAATACTACGAAAAGCAACCACATTTATAGTATCAAATGATTGTCTTAGCCTCAATCCTACATACAAATCAAATCCTTACACTTGTAAGTATTCAAATTCCAGGATGTAGTAATGTAGGCTTTCCAGTCCAGCACTTTTAACACACATACAAAGAGAGAAAAAAAAATACAAAATAAAACTATCCATACTAAAGCAACGTTTCGCTGCAAACAAGTAAAATTATATTTCGTAATGCAGAACAATGCATCACTGGAAGGAAACTAACAATATTCCACAATTATCATCATTGAAACCATAACTGTGCATAACTTAATTGAAATGTATTGTAATTTTTACCTTTAGGCATCTTTGGCTCAGATAGGAATAAGATAGGCGACAAAGATGTGAGGAGAAAATCGGCCAGGGCTTCATTTGAAGGTTCGATCCTTGCATTCGCTTTGTGACTGAGGATTCAGGATGGCCGGCCGCTGGATTCGAATACAAAACCTTTCGAATGCGCAGTTAAGTACGCGTATGTAAAGGACAATAAAACAGCACTGAGTTGTTTCTGTTTCGTCAAACAGTCTTTGCATATTGGAAGAATAACAGTTATGATTTGATTGTTGCTTTGACTGATAGAATCCTTAAACCTAAAGCAACTTACACATAAACAGAAAACTACTATTCACAATATATGTAATTCTACATGACCGACACAGATAAATGGTGTATTAGTGTCATAAATCTACAAAAAATCTCAATACGCATGCGTATTTCTCAATACTACGAAGAGTTTTAATGTCATACGGACAGTTATCTTAGGAACAAATGTACAAGAGATATGTTTATATGCAATAAACAACAACTGTCCTACAAAACTACACAAGCTTAGTCTGTAACTGAAGTCACAAGTCTTCAGTTCTGTGAAAGATGGAATTTTATACAATAAATGAGATAACAATATTATAAAACCAACCACAAGATATCACGGGAAAAAGTTGAATCTTCACAACCGTAACGAGAAATAAAAATTAGAATATTTCAATAAATTCGCAAGATTCATCGACAATCGCAAACAAAAATTATCAAATATCTTAGGGCATATCCTTAAGTAAAAGAGAATCTTAGCTCGTTGCAAACGTTATTACATACTTAATCCTTTTTTCTGTGAGTTTGCAATAGTAACTGTATTAAATATAAAGTTAGATTAGTTAATTAAAAATATATATGCTAGAAAAGTACAACGAATCTTTATTACGTACGCATTTTTAGTCTTTCGAAGCAATATTTGTGAAAGGGAAACTTAAGTGTACGGTCCTGCATGGAACCCTGCTAGCAGAAAATATTAGCTTCTATTGAGTGTACGACATTAGTAGTAGTAGTTAGTGGCATAACTCACTGTAATGCGTGCCAGAGGTACTACGTGAATCTGAAGTTCATGCGAATATATTGTGCTTTTTTTTCTAGTAGCGCATTACATGCACTGCATTTAACATAGTTAACAAACGCAGTAGACACCATTTACTTACAAACTGAATTACGAAAGAATATTGTGTTAAGAATACATAAAATCGTGTTAAGTTTATACCTACCAATTCATTTCATTAAATCAATGTATCTTATTGATCTACTTAACAAACAACGTTTCAAACTTTCATTTGTTCCCCTACAACTTTCGCTTACAGTTGCAACTAAAAATTATAGGATTAGCCATATCTTTCACAAAAACTAACTTCGCGCTAACAAATCGGATCCTTATTTCTGATTCACTTACGTTCGAAAATAAAGACTCCATCGATTACTGTACAAGATCTTTAAACAAACTTGAATTCAGAATATACAACAGCAGCAACTCAAGCATATTAATTTACGGAACGTGGAAATAATATGTGCCACTAAGAGCAAAAAAGGAATGTTGATTGGATACCTTTGCTATTCTTCTGCTTTTCCAATGTTGCTCTCAAACACTTATAATAAAATACATGCATGCACAGGAAAGAAATGCAACATTAGTATACCTGAACGCAGAAAATTCTGTGAAAAGAAAAACACAAGATTGATACTGAAAACGATGTTAACATAAACCTTCGGTTGAGTGAACACAAATGTATACATGCCGTACTAGCTTAAGTGAATTCCTCATAAATCACATCCTTCGTAGTACAAGAGAGTATAAAGTATCATAAAACCAAACTGAGTGTACTACTAATATCTGTCACTCTTAGTTGTCTAAAATCTTAATAGCATATTTCTCAAGCTGCTGTCTCGAATACATTTTGAAAACAAGAACAACAAAATTACCTCTTACAAATTTCAATTCATATAGCTAATATAACCCAACCCAATTTGCCCAGAGAGTGTTAAGTACTTCAATTTAAAGTTAAATATTAAAATGTTTATGAATTTGCATTATAAATAAGTAACTCTCGCATCAGATATTTTCTGCTGAGCTAAAATGCTGGAAAAATTCAAGAACTACTTTTCCAAGATGTCGTTTCATTTGGATAAATTTTCTTTTATCACACTGATTGTCTTTTATTAAAATTATTAAAATTTTATTAAAACTAAAATGCGGTAAAATCTTTCACATGATCTACAAATAGCGCCCAGAAGGAATATTCATGCCTTACCTTAAAAATCATATACCGTAAATTTCCTTCCGAAGAATATAAAACTTATTGAATACGTTCATTCTAGTTATAACAGATTAAGCCACAATTTTCTTCTGTGCTATCAATCTAAGACAGTTAAATTCTACACCTAAGGCATGACACACGCGCCTACATGATCTAACGGATACAGCCGCACACTTCTTAGCATTAGGGAGGTACACACAGGTTCGAGCTCTACTACTATCACTCTGAAATTTCCCACAGTTCCACATTGTCCCTCACACATGAGAAGCTTAGTCCAAAGATCCCTGTCCAGTCAGCAGAATGCAAATAAGAAAATGTGTGTTCTATAACGTAATTCTGGAAACTTAAAAATTAATCCAAATGCAAACTTATCATCAAACATCTCTTCGTTCCTCTTATCAGGCCGTAGGTAGAATCTTTAAGACTTCCTGCTTAAGCAATGTAGAATTGCATGATTTAGCAAAACTTTGACTACCTCTAATTTTGTTCGATTTTAGCAATTTCAAGAACTCACGTAAAACAATGCAATCAACACAGAAGCAAGAACAGCGCTGATAAATTTTATTAGCAAGAACTCTAAAAAAAATACCTACAGTATTTTCACAGCTCTCATAGAATATACAAATAGCATAGGACATGCCAGTTTTGGGTTGAATGAATATATTCAAGCAGCAAGTAGCTCTACAAGAATTTACTGCACACAAATATCACTTGAAGTTGTTCATCGTTATTTGAATTTTTAGTCATTTTCTACCTCATATATATATATATATTCCTAAGTAAAGTAAGTTAAAACAATTATCGGATACTAATGATTCAGAAAAAAAAAACATGTATAGCCTAGTACAAACTGAGCAAATGGGTACGTACAATGTCGAATTAGCTTTGTTCAATTTTTCTGCTCCTGACAAACAGAAGTATCGCCTTGAGAGTCAGAAAATTATTTCATTTGAAGAGTATTATACAATAATGACTGTAAATTCATGCAGAATGAGTATAACTCGATGAAGTAATTATTTGAATACAAACAAGTTTGAATATAATGTATATAACCCTTTGCCGTTACCGTAATGATCCAATTTGATGTGAATAGAGAATGCAACGTGAGTTCCAGTTCTATTATTTTCTCATCTCTTTTAACATATAACATAGTTTACGCACAGTGCGTTAATCATCTCCAAATTGCAAATGTATTTTCATTATTACGTTTTCTGCCTATTTGATTGCAAAGTAAAGAAATTTCGTAGTATTCGTAATGTATGCAAGAAAGACTGTCAAAAATTCCAGATCATTGAACCTCTGGATTGATATACAGCAACGAAGAGAAATATCCTTCTCAACTGCATTCCTCTGTAGACACAAACCGATCTTATTCCTTTATTAGCTATTATTAGAAATTGTATATGTCTTATAGGCATACACATTATAAACATAAAATATACACCATTACAAACTGCACAAACAAGTACTTCACAAACAGTCCATACTCGCTAATAAATTCTTAACATTCTTTTACTCAATGGTTCCACATACATACACATAACCAAATAAAATATCACTTCTTACTGAACTACAAACTTGTCTTTTTATTGGTAATAATGTAATTTAAAATCATGCTAATTTAAGCATGAGTACTCAACATCAAATACTATTAGTACTGCTACCATTAATCGGATGAAAATTAATTAAAAGGGTTTGGGCTCTGACATGACAAGTTGAATGACGTTGTGTTCTCGTTGGAAGGAAGGAGTGGCAAGGATGACTCAGTTCATTAACTTATTGTTCCACCACACAAAGGACCAGGTCCACTACGTAATGCTTAAAAAGACTGCCTTGATAATATATATTTGATAAGCAAAGATAAATAATCGAAGATACTATTCCAGCGTTTCTGTTATTCACCAATTAGCTTTTCTCAATTTATGAAATAACTGTCGCACATATAGCGGTTTATATGGAATGAAATGCAATATAGTACCCACAAAATACATTTTCTTAACTGCGTCCATTCATGTCTCATTAATTATTTAAATAATAAAAGTTACGACCTACGAGCTTTTAGGACTGTAATCTGAGGGTCTCTTTTGCACATTAGTTTTTGAGCGGAATAATATAGTAGTATTGACGTTACTCTACTACTATATTTTAAGTAGATTTCTTTATCACTCTGAAGATATTATCACAGACAAAATAGAAAAAGTAACGAGGGTGGTTCAGGGTTGACCTAAATTGCTACGATCACTAGAATAAAAATTCAAATGTGTATCTTCTTTTCATATACCTGACCTTGGAGCTAGAAGTGCGTAAGCCACAAAACCTTGTTTTCCAGAAAACAGAAAAAAATACTTACTTTCACATACACATTAAATGTACAAACTACATCAAAGACTTATTTATTACATTACAACAATGTTTACAACAAAAATGGATCAACCACTATTTGAGGTCTTCCGAACAATGTACAAAACTTCACTTATCACGTTTTGGCCAGACCAAAATTGGACTTACACGCTTCTACCTCTCAGGCACAGATATATTTCAGTCATATTATTGTTCTAATTAATGGTGCCTCCCGCTAAAGGCAAGCAAGTACAGTTATTAAATATATCCAGTTCTTTGAATGAAACTGCAAACAGACACTGTCGACATAACATCGTTTAACGATATGCTTTTGTTTAATACGAAAAAGGTAGTGTTCAATTTGTAGGGAAGAGGTTTGAGATTTCCCCTCTGCGAAAATTTCTCTGGTTATTTTTTTTAATTATCGCCCAGCGTGGAGTACGAACGGGCGTAAAAAAAACAGTGCATTTGTGAGAAATTCTTCACCCCCTCTTGAAATAGCACAAATCGAACACTACAAATAAGTATTTTAGAAAATATGTACAGTGCATGATACTAGCACCAGTCTATCTTCATAGAAAGAAATTGCTGTTTCTTTCAGAAAACATATTTGGAAATATCGAGTTTTTTTTCTTTCGTGTATGTACAATTTCTTTGTCCCAATCTTTAATGGTGTCCGCCTCTTTCCATTTTTCCAATTCAGACAGATTTAACAGACTATCTCCTTCATAGAAATTGCGGTTCCTTTCAGAAAACGTTTGGAAATATCTTTTTTTTTTTGGGGGGGGGGTATTTACATTGAAAAAGCAAAAAAAGCACCTCGATATTTCCAAATCTGTTCTCTCAAAAAAACAAAAAACAAAAAAACGATATTTCCAAATATGTTTTTTGAAAGAAACAGCAATTTCTATGAAGGCATATTAATGTCAGTAGGGTGGAATGAATTTTCATTACCGATTTATATTTTAAATGAAAAATAAAAAAGGCCAACATGGTTAACTTACGGATTGATTACACATCACTTTCACAATTTGTCTAATTAACTAACTAACTCTATGGCTTATGGAACTCGCAAGTTCATCGCCGCAGTAACAAACGTTCTATCCTGAGCAATATCAAGCCAGTTTTCAACACGAACACCTACTTCTCGAAGATCTCTTCTAATATTGTCCTCCCAATGACGTCTCGATCTTCCCAATGGCCTATTTTCCATCCGGCCTTCCAACCAGGATAGAATATAATCTTCGTTTTTCTCCCATCCGAGCTACATGGCCTGCCCACCTTAGTCGTCGCGATTTCATTATTTTACAACATCTGGTGAAACGTACAGTCCGTGGAGTTCTTCATTATGCAGTCTCCTCCACTCTCCAGTCATCTCGTCGCGTTTCGGCCCGTATATCTTTCTCAAAACCTTTTTTTCAAATACATGTAATTTATGTTCATCTGGTAGGGTCGTACTCCAACTTTCGCAACCGTAAAGTATTACCGGCAGAATAACCGTTCTGTATATTTTTAATTTCAATTTCCTTGATATTAATCGTGATGTTAGAAGTTTTTGGACTCTCTCAACAACTAAAAGCCTCTATTAGCTAGCCATGGCTACTGATGATTTCGTGGAAGATTTAAAAAGTACCCTGAATCACAGGCTCCTGAATCTACAGGGCTTGTAGGTTTACCTAATTTTAAAGTATACAGATTTCACAGCCCGACGTTAATTTCAGAATAAATTGAAGAATACGCACACTTCTTATTTAACATGTCTAATCCAAAGCAATCAAAGAAAATGCAAACATGAACAAATAATGTAAGAAATTGTAAAGGTTCTCTGCAACCATAACAAAACTATGACGACCTCTACCACCATTTCTACGGTGTAATCCGTAGTATCACACGAGGAAATGTGCAAGTTTAAATAGCTACATTTTTCGAAGAAATTTTCAAACTCACACATCTCTTAGAGTTGAAAACTAGTAGCGCAGAATGTCTTCCACTTTGAAAATTTCACTAGCTTCAATTACCACGATAGAAATCTAAAAATCTAGAAAAGGTTTTTGAACCAAATTATGGTTCGACCCGTTTGCATTAACTGATTATATACTAGCCATGAGAAATATACTCAATTTAAAACGCAAACTTAGAAGAGGAAGGAAAACACTGAACTACCCTCGCATTAATAGAACACAAAGTCGAAGTTCAAATTAAAATAAAAAATAGTTACATTTTATTAAAATTTATTTGCAAATTTGTTCAAACAAATCGAGAGTAAATTTAGATTATTCTGGATTATTTCTATTGAGCATCATATTCTATAACTTCTGAATGAAATGTGTAGTCATTAAATACCATACATGAGTTCCCTCTATTCATTTTTTTAATGTTTAAGTGAGCAAATAATATATTTAACAATAAGTTTAACATCCTTCTTCCAAATTAAATTATAACAAATACAGAACGTTCCACCCAAGACAGAAAATATGCACAGGTTATAACAGAATTTCACTGCCCCAAATTCTCATATTAAAGAATCTGTACACTTAAGAAATAGTATATACAAGTGGGATCACCAAACGTAACTATATATACATTTTCTTTACAGTGATCTTTCCATTTCGTTCTTAAAATATAATTTTTATTAAAAATAATACTTTTTTTTTGCATTCAAGAACAGGTTTCATAAAACGTAACCTTACATCTTTTTACTCTGTATCAAAATTACAACAATTCTAAATCGGGATTCTCCATACTTTCAAAATAGTCACCATCATCTCAAAATATAAATTATAGTTTAGTTGTAACACGTTTAGAAAGACGACAGCTTATACGAAACGTTTGCATAGTTTATGCATAAAATTTAATTATATAGAAGGTAATTTCTTCCAGTCCTATATGTGTGATTTATTAATTATAAATTCTCTTCTTTCGATGTTTTAATGAGAATAAGTGATCAATGAATACAATCTACTCAGTCTTTGATCACAATCACAAGAACTATTATGTACCGTTCTTTTCTGGTAGTACTTAATTTACTTCTTTTTTTTTTTTCCAGTGCAATGGAAAATTATGATCACTTACGAAAAAAAACTTACCAATGATTCTATATGTTGTCTTCATCTTTTCTTCACTTCTTCAATTACGATGAAATTTTTGTTTCTCGTGTAGTTAAATCTCAGAAAACATGTAGTCAGCTAAAGATACAGAGCAGAACATTACAACATTACACCTTTCAGAAGTTGAATTTTGAAAGATATAATAAAACACACCATTATTTACTTTGAATATTTTCGTGCCAGTTTGGGATAAAATTTAAAATGATACTTTTAGAATTCATAACTTAAAAAAAAAAGTCACTGCTCCAAACAACAGTTTAAAAATTAATATATCGAAATGTTACAGCAGGAGACTCAACAAAACGAACATATAAGGAAAGTGTTCCTGGGCAAGAACAACCAAAAACCTCAAACGAAAAAACAAAATAGTTAATGTAATCAGTCAAGTGTTTTTTTTTTTTTTTTTTCTTACATGTCAAAATCAACGTCAACGTCAAAAACAACGTGAAAGGTACCAATGGCAGTGATGAAACTGGTCCACAATTAAAAGGAGAGTAGAACACTTCCATTTGCCTGGCAACATCTTGGAAGATAAAACATAATATTCAATATAATAACGTAACGCGTATCATCAGTGAAGTCACATTTAACTTCGAACTTACGTTTTAAATAATTGTCCTGCCAAATCGTTTGGTACAAACATTCATTTTTACTCCCACTTTCGGAACAACAATTACCAATATGTAAGTGTCACTGCCCTATCTCCACTGAAAACATCTGCATGTCTGCACATACCATTTCCAGCATAAGCCAGGTCCACATAGTACGATGCATCTATAACTTTTCAACCACCAAGGGTTTTCACTGTGACTGGGGTCAGAAGGGTAACAGCAAAACTTAGGAGGTTGATGAAACATTCACTGAGCTTTCTTAGCACCTCGAGCTTTCCAGGCTGTCAGTAAATTCCACGAAAAGTATAAAGAAAACAGATGAACTTGTACTGCCAAAATAATAAAAGCATACCAGAGAACTGCATATGGGTATCCCTGAAAATACAAAAAATTCAAATAATATTAAGAACAACTAGTACAACTATGAAGTATTTTATCCAGTTTAAAGACAATACGATATTTCTTATTTACATCTAACGATACGTACTAAGAACTTATAATAAGTAATATGTTGAAAACAACACATTATACATAATAAAATAAAGTATTAATCATCTGGGTGAAAATCTCGCCGCGTTTCAGAGCTATAGGCTGCCAAAAGCATGAGAAAATTACTTTTGAGCTTGATAATTACAATATCATTTACCGTAGGGTTCATGGGGCATGGTAGCATCAAAGACTTCATACCCGTTCTATCTAAAAATGCATATTCGAAAACTCCAATAGGTCCGTTAAGGATTCCCCAAAGGAAATAGCGTATTTCCAGAAAAATGTTTGCGGCAAGTCGATATCTCGGGCCATTTACTTTGTGAAACGGTTTTAAAAAACGCACTGCTACACAGCACACAGGAGTAAATTGCATACATTTTAATGAGCCTTGACCCTCCTTTACTCAAAAGAATGTCTGAGAATGCCCTACTTCCTTTGGGGAATCTCTTGCGCATCCATTGCACACTTTTGGAACATGCATTTTTGGTTAAAGCACATCTGAACCTTTGAGGGTAGCATGCCGCCTCAGATTTACTGTTAATGGTACTGAAAATATTCAGCAAGAGTTCATTTTTCCACGTTTTCAGGAGCCTATTGCACTGAGACGAAGCTATGACGAAGCATTTGTGTACCCTTGATATCTACACTTGTTTCCTTATTTTCATGTCAGGAATCTCGTAAGATGGTTTTGTCCGTATTTGCTGGCGCTCTGAGGTGCACTCAGCCTCCTATCAAATTGACCACCAGTGTCTCCTTGGTACTCCTGGGCACCTTGGGAGGTAAAGGCATCCGAGTGTGGAACTGACCACCCCATCTCACTGGAGCGCTACTTAAACATTCCCTATACGCCGTTCACAGCGCGTGTGTATTGCCTTTACCTTTATACACCTGACAGTTTTTAAAATAAGAATAAAACTTTAGTTTTGTTCAAAGATATTGTTTAATGGTACCGAAAAATAGAGAATTCCATAGAGTTTAATATAACAGCTGTTTACTAGTGAAAAATAATGTCCTTGAGATGACCACCCTGATTTCCCAAACACACTTTTATTCTCCGTTGAAGAGAATGCATTATTCACTGTATTCTAATTTGGGGTCTAATGGTCGATGTAAGCATTGTTTTTTCTCCAGCTTGGAGACGGAAGTATTTGGATTCGAACAAGAATTCTTTGATAAGAATTCGTATATGTATTCGTACCCCGATGCTGATAATGAGTGCAAAGTAATGCGGCCGTGTAAGTCCTTGTTTGTCCACTACAGGGTGTTTAAGTTTGGAGCAAGGGGGACACAGCCGCTGTAATGACTCCCGTAGTTTCGGTTTGGACAAGCATTTATTACTCAAAATATATACATGAACGTAGTGGGCAGTGCTGACAAAGACTGCAAAGCCACAAAGAAGGATTTTCTACAAAGTGAGTCAAACAGAAGAGAGAATCAAAATAGGAACACAGAACAACCTTCAAAATCACACTCCATGGACACGGTATCAAATGCCACTTTATTTTACACCCTTGAAATTGCTGATAGGGACGTAAGTAGAGGGGGATCCTAGAAGTTCGGACCCCAGCCCCAGAAATTAAGATATTTTGTAATATTATTATCATTTTTGGCAAAATTAAAAGCAGTTTCATAAATTCCACACCCAGACAAACCTCGGATCCCCGTCAAAGGCGCTGGACCCTCCCTACACCCTTGGAACCAACTTCTGGCTACGTGCTTGACGGTGCATTGGACATCGCGTGGTATGTGTATTTTGCCCTGTGTGCCTATTGTCATTCTCTGATTCTCTCTTCTGTTTTACTCGCTTTGTGGGAAACTCTCACTTACATTTCTGAAGACAAATAATGGCTTACATCTGCCGAACTATTTGTGACACGCTCAAGTGGCTTTGCAGTCTTTGTCAGCACTGTCCGCTACGTTCATGTAGATATTTTGAGTAATGAATGCCTGTTGTAGCTGACAAACAAGGCCTTACACGGTCGCATTACTAGCATCGGGGTACGAATACATATACGAAGTATTATCAAAAAATTCATGTTCGAACCCAAATACTTCCCTTGTCAGAAAGATGTATCCAGGACACCTTATTTCACGATATGGTGACATGAATTGGTCCGCCCGCTCACCAGCCCTTTTTCCTGTGGGGTATCTGAAAAGCAAGGTCTAGGGGTATCTGAAAAGCAAGGTCTATAAAATACGTTGAGCTGTCTTCAGCTGCAACAGTGCATTCTAGTGGCTTTAGATGCAATTTCAGACAACTGGCTACAGCGAGTTATGCATTCTCTTCCACGTCGCCCACAGTTTAGTCTGAAGGTACTATACTGACATCTGACTAATATGACAGGAAAACCTTGGAAACGTTTACCCCAGGATGACCTGTCTGGTTTTGAACCCAAAACCTTTCGAATACGAAGCCAACGCTCTACCTATTGAGCTCCGGACGTTCGGTCTTTGCATATTTTATATTTGATAACTTATTTTAGATAATAGCGTAGCTCATATGAAAAGAAACGTAATATGGAGTGAGTTCATTTTCAGAATTTGAGTTTGAGTGTAGGCTTAGGTGTAGTTTTTGTGACTTGAGTTTGAGCTGAGCTGTGCTCATTTCAAAAGTTGAGCTTGCTCAACCCTCATCAACGTAACAGAATTACATTCACAAGTTGTATCATGCCTGCTAACAGTAGGCCTGAGAACATAGAGAGAACAAAACACAGGAACAATGTGAACATGAGGTTAGTAAGGAAAAAAAAGGGACATTATAGTACCACAAATAATTCACATACGTAAAAACTGGATAGCTTTCGCCGATAAAGCATGCTCACGGGGGGAAACAACAGAAAAAAGTTACAGCAGGACGGAAAAATGGAGATACTAGGCTGCTTTCCTGAAATATGGGGAACAGTGTGGTCACGTTATAAGGTGGGAGTGTTACTAAAAGTAGCCATAAAAACAATGAATGGTGACGGAAGCGAGGAGTTAATAATAATAATAAAGAAGAACAGGAGGAGGAAGAGGCGGAAGTTGAGTGTAAGTAAAAGAATAATGAAAAAGTAAAATTAATTAAACGAAATAAAACTGAAAATAAACCTCAAGCGAGCAAAACTAAGTGGTACGATGGAGGGCGAAGGTTTACTCGGAACTTCATGAAATTTAGACAAGGTTCATGACTGGCAGAAAAGGCATAGACGTCTGCTCCCACCTCTTCTTGCTGCAGGCGATTCAGGGATTTTTAGGATAATGACACTGAGTGTTTTGCCAAAAGTATGGCCACGACGTGAAGTGTGTTGAGATATGGAGACATGAGAAAGTTTCAAGTTGGAGGAATGACGATGGTTGTTGATGTGGAGGGATATGAGTTTCGTCTCAGTAGAAAGCAGGACAGAGGTATAGCGTATTTACCTAAGCGAAGAAGGTAAATAAGGTTGATGGGGGAACAACTACCGAGTATCGTAACAAATACGTCTTGTGAGTGATGGGATGCGAGCTGCTCGAAGGTTACGGATAAAAAAATGTGACGGGCCTGTAGCGAGATCTGAAATTTTCAGAATTTGAATTTTATTTATGTCCTTTAGGCATCTAAGGCTCAGACCGAATAGGGGAGGGGAAAGGATGCGGGAAAGTGTCGGCCAGGGCGTAAGTTGAAGGTACCATCCCAGCATTTGCCTGGGTGACAGGAAAAATTCTGGAAAAACGTCAGTCAGGATGGTCAACCTATGGGACTGAACCCGCAACCTCCCGAATGCTAAGCCAACGTTCTACCACTGAGCCATGAACGCTCAGTATTGAAATTTCCAGGTTTGAGGGAAGGAGTTATACGGAACAAGTTCTGGTCACAATTGGGTTTAAGATTCGGGGATGTAAGATCGATTATTTTGGGGCACGAGAGACAAGCTCTTTCGGACCCAGATGACGCAGTCAGGATGAGGTATGCTAGTTTGAAGAGTTTCTGTGGTGCTCGAATGATGACACTAAATACGAAGGCTGAGAGTGGACGAAGCTTCGGCAGAGGGCAAGTTAAAAGTTATTGTGGTTCTGGCAGTGTCCAATTGTTTAGATAACAATTAGATAACTGGAGTATCCACGGTTAAAGAGCTAAGGAGAGGGTGTTCACACAATTTAGAAGCAAAGGTCTGAGGAACAGATGCGAGCGCCTCGGACGGCAATCGCCTTTGGTATTGTAGGGATAAGAGCTTTTGAAATGAAGGTATTGTATGTTGTTGGTTGGTTTGGTATGCACGCCAGTTACAAGTAAATTGTTTCTAAGGCAAACATCCACCTCTAGAAACGTTGTGTGTTCCCCAAAATACGGCCAGGTGAATTTGACAGGAAAGGTGCAGTTGAGGGTTTCCAGGAATACTTCCTGAAACTCTTGGCAAGGTTCCGTAGACTAAGAAAATATCATCAATATAGCGCTGATAAATCTATGGTTTGAGAGGTGTGGGTTTTAGATATTGTTTCTTCCCTGGCGTAAGATGGGGCGATAATAGTACTGGTAATTCTGGTTTTTAAGAGAAGCTGTTCATGGTACGGACAAACTGAGCATGCTGGAGCTTAAATCATATGTTGTGTCTACGAGGTTTATTGCATGTGTTGAGAAAATGTTCGAAGGCAGCGAAACAATGAATGTGAGAAATACTGGTATACAGTGACGTCACGTCACATCAACTGAAATCTAGAGGGTAGCTAGTGGAAGTGGGTCGGACATAGAATTATTATGGAAAAGAAATATTATCTTTGATGTAGGGAGTAAAGTTTAGACAAGTGATTGAAGATAGTGATCAAGGAAGACTGATAAAAAGATAAAATAAATTGTATTGGCGGTAACAGCACTATGGCTTACGCCCTTCACGACAAGGAAGGCTGAGATTCCTTCCGATGGGGAGCCAATAATGGAAACTGAGTCTTCCGGGGTTGTCAGGTTTATGGTTTTGAGAACTACGTAGCACTTGGAAGTTCTGGGATCATTAGGGTAGTGTTAAGATAGAGGATAGCGAAACCCCTTCGTAAGACCTTTGGGCTTCAAGGAAGGTGTTTATTTTTTCGGGAATGATGACGTAGGTTGGGTCCTCCACGAGAGCGCAGTAAAAGGTAGGAACTAAAATTTACTGAAGGTTTCGAATCAGTAGTCAGAAAAAATCATGACCGCCGCAGTGGATGGATCTCTTGTCCGTCGGATGAATAATAATGATAGGATCTGAACGAAGAGCTGAGATGAAGCACCTGGTGTAGATGAAGCGTGTCAATCAAGTCGGGATTGGCAATATGTTGCATAATAAACTATAAAGATAGAGAACGACGTTACTTACGTGTATAGGACATCATAGTAGAAGCACAAATAATTCACACGAAAAAGCGGCTAGCTTTCGCCTAGAGGACATGATCACGGAAAAAAACAGAAGAAACTTAGGGGAGGATAGGTTGCCATACTGAAAACTAGGTAACGGTATGATAAAATCGTAAAGGACAGAGAGTTATTCAAGTAGCAGAAGAAAACAGTGAACAGTGGCGGAAAGGAGGTTAGGCTGCCACACTAGAAGCTGGATAACCGAGTGGCCAAGTCGTAAAAAACGACGAGGGAAGGAAGCTTAGCCATTCTACGTCACCGTTTCTAAACTGTTTTCTATTTATTTCCATAAACGTGCCTTATCGGCGAAAACTAGCCACCACTATTTTATTTGTGTGAAGACTTTTGTGCTTCTTCTATAATGTCCTGTACACGTACACACACACTGCTATTGTGTTTTGTTCACCCTATGACGTGCGTACTCTATTTTACTATTAGCAGGCATCAACGACGTTTAACATTTTATTCTGCTTCAATTCCTGCCATCAACAGGATAAAACAGTATATTTATTTTCCCAAGAAACACGTTGATCACTTTCTGCATGGACCTATTCATATGCAGAAACTATTCCATAAATTTGGGTATTACGTCACGAAATTATCAAGATATCTAACTGATGACCACTTCTTACAAATATAAAAAGAATTTTGAAACTGTTTTTGCGCGCAAAACTAATTTAAAACAAGGACTTGCCTGTGGTCAGTTGCTGTTCGTAGAATAATATCACATTAACAACGCCTCACTAAACATCCTCTGACTCGAGGCTTTATCGGTTTAAACGAACGTAATATTTACATGAAGAATATCTCAAATATGAAAGAATAAAGGTTAACGCTTCTTTTCATGCTGCCCCACCCTTTTTTCGATTTTTGGAAATCATAGAAAAGGAAAGCAATATTACGATTTTGGAAAGTAAGCTTCATGGTGCTCATGGAAATCTGTGACATGAAGTGTTTTAAAGAATTCAATTCTAGCCGAGTTATTTGACGGCCCAACTTATGACGTCAAAATTCGCTGGTTTTCAAATACCTCAGCTAAAAATATTTTTTTTTAAACAATTTTATCTTCATATCACAGAGTTCCATAAGCATCATGGAGCCTACTTTCCAATACTAGAATATCGTCTTTCGTTTTCCCATAATTTTCAAAAAAAGGGTGGAGGTAGCATGAAAAGCAGGGTTAAGTTGAGAAAAGGAAAAAGTATCTACATCTATTTATTCACTATGTTTGCGGTGTGAAATCAGGTAACTGTCATAAGACTGGTTACAGTTGTTATACAGGATGACTGTCTAGATTTTATGTATAGGAAATGTAGTTTATTACTTCGTAGAAAAAAGTGGAAACTATATGGAAACGAAGTGGCGGTTAAATTAGATATGCCGAAAAACCGTATGGAAATAATGCGCATTTCTGCGTAACTGATCTGTGGAGAAATATAAAGATAAGCGATGTGGAAAATTAGTGAAAATTACCTGTCGTTATGGTCTGTGGATGTTGTGAGGTAGGAAAAGATGGTAGGTGAAGTTAGGAGGGCGTCTAAGGTATGGCACCAAGTCTTATTTAGGTTTCCTTTATTAGTGTTGAATGAACGCTTTTTTGGTGGTGGTTAAGAAGCATGCATGAATCAACCTTGTACAAAGTGCAGGCAGATGCGATGTTATCTTTATATTGTAGACCTGATACAGAATGATCGGATTATGTTTCACACGTGTTCTTTCACTCTGATGCTAATATTGCGCTTGATGATACAAATATATGTTTCACTGCACTCACACTTGATCTTGTATACCTTCAAAGACTTCATTTT
The DNA here is from genome assembly GCA_022664845.1 of Lepisma saccharinum. Classification (NCBI taxonomy): domain Eukaryota; kingdom Metazoa; phylum Arthropoda; class Insecta; order Zygentoma; family Lepismatidae; genus Lepisma; species Lepisma saccharinum. The sequence continues at coordinate 44,634 of JAGDQP010001733.1, read as the reverse complement.
CTTTGTTAAATAGCTCTTGTAACCTGTGAACATTTCTTCAATACACCTTGGAGGGAATAAAGCCAGTGTGATATTGTGCTTTCTGTATATCTATTTAAGGTCTTGGGTAATTTTAGGATATATATAATATATATAAGCATTTTAACGTATTGTGCGTTATCGTTACTACGTGGGATATCTTTTTCAATAGAACTTTTGGTTCTTTGGTCTTATTTATGTATACTCATTAATCATAAACTGGTTACACTCTTTGGAAGCACTTAAAAAAATTAAGTCCTGAAATTCAACTATGTGGTAACATCGCAACAGCATGAGTGGCCACTGTAATTTTTAAATAGTTGACTTCATAAGTTTTTTTTTTTTATTTTTTTATTTTTTTTATTTTTTTTTTTACAATACTAGCTCTGATAAGAAAACAATATTTACTATCTATTTAGTCGTCATGCAGTGAAAATATGTTCAAGAAATTAAAGAAAACACTTCTTTCACTATTACTGGTCAAAATACATTGTAATACAGCGATGTTAGCACGTCCGTAATTAATAGTGATAAAGTGTTGCTTGTTCTCACTTAGGGACGTTAAATCCTCTTTTAAAACACCTTTTTTAAAAATGGATGTTTCAATGAAAACAATAATTATTCCACATTTTAACCAAGATTTTAAAGCTGACTCCCCGTGGATGTATTTCTTGTACGCCACTGGTTTTCGAAACTACATATGAATTTATACTATTCTATTTCCTTTTACGCTGAATATTTTCGTGCTATGAACCTAGTACGGATTTGTAGAATCGCCCTCTATATTCCACTCGTGTACGAATGAACTAGAAGTATTGGGTAAGATAAAAGGCAGTATTAAACTACTGTTCACAAAAAACAAAATCCAAAAATATTGTATAAGATGGTTTTAAACCACTCACAAATTTCACTGATTATTGGGCACAGAATAAAATTACTGTTTAGTTAGGTTCACATCTTGTGCTTCTTTCTGCTATGATACACATGAGCTCGCAACCATATATTCTTCTTGTTTACATAAATTGACATGTTTATCGCTGTTCTTTATAATTAGTCTCCCTTTATTTGGATTTATAAAAATTATGGAAACAAAGTGAATATTACCATTTCGAAAAATGAATAAGATAGTAATTATGGAATTATATAATCGTTAAGTACTTATAAGAACTTATGTTAACTTAAGATATTGGACTGACAACAAATTATGACATGATATGCTCTGCAGTCAAATTTCTGGGTTAAAAGTAAGTACTTAGAAGCACTTATCACCACATATCATAGAGCTCAATAACTATTATCTTGCCCATAATCCAAAGTTTAATGTTGTCTTTGTTTGAAGTACGTTTAAATTTGTAATACAAAATAGATTTAAGAGCTAGAATAAACGATATTGATAACGATGTAAAAGGTACATTGACAAAGAAAATAACAGGTCAAAAGTTCAATAATTCATGGATTCAACTACCTCGTTCTTTAATATAAGCTGAGGTTTACAAGACATTATTTTGGATTTACAAGGGGCCATTACGATTTTGTGAATTTGATTTCTGAAAATACTTAACACCATTCGATGGGGCATCAAAAGATACCCAGAAAAGACATTTTTTTATATGCGGAACCTAAATAGGGATGAAGAGAAATGACGTCAAAGTTCGGACGGACGGACATTTTGGGAAATTAAAAAAAAAAGGTGGCAGTGTAAAAAAGGTTGAAAATCACAACGAAGATTTTTGTATAGATAATTGTGTGCTTTTTTTTTTTATTGTCTATTTCGTTGTGAATTTGATTTCTGAAAATGCTTTTAAGTACCCAAAAACAGAAAACAACGAATTTTATTGTAGGACCTTAAATAGGGATATAGAAAAATATCTTGAAAGTTCGAAGAAACGATTCCGTTCGGGCACAAGAGCGGAACGAAAGCCATTAAGCCACAAAGGAAGTGGCCTCGGCTCCTTTCTCTCTTGTTGTCAGGCCGGGATGGGGTAGAAGAGAAGCTGTGGGAAACAGTCGGTCAGAGCCTAAGTCTGAAGGCACAACAGTAGAAGAGCAACAGTCAGCAAGAAAATGAATTTCATGATTGAAAATACATAGTACGCCATTCAAAAGAACACCTAAGGAACCTTGAAGTAGACAATATATATCGCAGGACCGCTGAGAAGACAAAATGTACAGATGATCAAAATTCATTGAATAACTGGTATTATTTTACTTTTAATGGATGCAGTGCATGCTTAATTGCAAGTACTGTGCATCTCAAGGATCACTGTGTGGTTCAACCAAAAATGGAAGGAAGAGTCAGAACATTTGAAGAATGGTAAAGATGAACAATCGGGTTCATTAAATGTTTCAGAGATACCGAAACAGAAGCAGTAATCAAGACGTGTAATGTATAGTTCAGGCACGTCGTCAAAATATCGTTTTGTAGAAAGACTATCGGATCATATTTTGGAAAAATGGTGCCGTAAACTTGAAAGTAAATGAGTGACTGCACGATGATGAAATTTTCTCGTAGCTTGATTTTGGAGTTAGAAGAATTAAAGTACAGCAATTTTCTAGACAGCAGATAAAATACATAAAGATCTCCAATATAAAGAATTGAAAACCTTTTTCTTTCTCGTAAGGACTCGTCCTTCTGAGAGTTAATTTTCAAAACGTTTTTATTATCTTTATATTTATAGTACCACTTCATTTTGGTTACTGATCAGTACTGAAAAAGAAAGCAAACACCAATTTGTACAAAATCTTTTATATGGTTCGCAACCTTTTTCACGAGCTTACCTTTTACTTTTTCAAGATTCGCAAAATGTTTGTTTAGAGGATTCTTGTGCTATGCATTTCGAGTAATGTAGTTCATGTTCTTGTTGACTGCAGCGCCTCTACTGGCCAAAAAAGGAAGATAAAAAGAGTTTTCGAACTTCAGCGTCGTTTCGCTTCATCCCTATTTAGGTTCCGTCGATAAAAATGTGTTTTCTGGGCTTCTTTGGATGCCCTATCGGATGGTGTCAAGCATGTTCAGAAATCGAATTCACAAAATCGTAATGGTCAATTGTTAGTTGCTAGATATTAAAATATAATAAAATAAAAGGCTGAAGCAGACAAAAAAAAAGCAAGCAAAGGAAGCTTATGGTATAAATTTACTGCGCCAGCTTTTTTTTTTTTTCGTAGTGTTTTACGGACCCTGGCCATTATGAATGCCACCATGGCTCAAAAATAAACGAGCGTATCTCCAGAAGTAACTAGTACAGGGATTTCAAATTTGAAACCGTTCAGTCATCAACTTGGATGAAAATGTTCTAAAGTACCTAGGTAAATGGTAAGAAAAAAAGCTAAAGGTGATGCGCACGTGCGAGAACTAAAATACGTAAAGATTACAGTAACACGACTTACTCATACTGTTATTGGTAGCGGAAGTGATGTTGAAGAAAACAGTATAAATCCCAGTGCTATACGCCAAATTAATGGAGGTACAGTATAACGCAAACACTGTAAAGGAAGGCTGAACGCTTGAAATCGAGGAAGCTAATATTACTTAAATGACTTTATTTCTAGCATCATCTGTTTAAAAGTAAACAGATAAATCGAAATTAAAACAGATGATCTTAAATTTGAAGTCAGTCTCTCCCTACCTGCTTTCATTTAGGCGCTAGCGTGAATTCTTAAAATGGAGACAGCTAACCAAATAAAACGGGTCTGCCAGTTTTAAACATCAAATTATAAACGGAATCTAGGTCATTGAATATAAATCTGATATCAGTTTCTCTCTTCTTACTTTCGTTTCGGGGCTAGCCTGCGTTATATAGTTCACTTTTTCAAGAATTCCAAGTCCTATTTATATATATATATATATAGGTAAATTTAAGACAAATGAAGGAGAAAAAAGGATAATACTTACAGCTTACTTTCGCATTAGATCACACATGTTCACATATACACATAAAAAAAGTCACTATATTTCGTGTATTCACACTTTTTCAAGTATAGAGGAAGAGAGCGAAATTCACGTGTTCACAAAGTAAAAGTTTGAAGAGAGTGGCGACACGTAGCGGACAAAGCATAAAAACTCGAAAACAACTGACTGCTGTAGCGCGTAGATTTCCGAAACTTGAAATAATAATAACTTTATAGCGTGTAAGTACAAGGTAGGATCGTGGATGGAAATGTGTTGAAAATGCATAGGAAAAGGGAAGCTTCGAGTCGAATTCCTCTTTGCCTCCACACCGAACCGGCGCACAGACATGCCAGAGACCCAGATGTAAGGTCTGCTCCATTTTGATCACTTCTCCCACAATCACTATCAATACTGCTAATGGTCGGTACACCCTCAATCCCAAGGGTACATGTCACACACCTAATGTTAAATACAGTTCTGTGATGCCTTTTATGTGGGGGAAACAAGTTGTGCTCTTAACATTCGAATTAATAACCATCGTCACTTCTGTACTATCAACAAACTGGATGCCCCAGTTTCCTTGCACACCGAGTCCCACAATACCATTTTTGATCTATCTTTTCTGGTTGCCATAATCCACATTTAACCCCCTCAACACGCCGTCTGTGGGAGAATGTCTTTATTCACGGTTTGAGCGCGAAAATAAAACCTGGCCTTAACCTTCAGTAACTCTAAGCTCCCCTTTTCCTCTGCATTTTCAACACATTTCCATCCACGATCCTACCTTGTACTTACACGCTATACAGTTATTATTATTTCAAGTTCCGGATACGCGCTACAGAAGTCAGTTGTTCTCCAGTTTTTATGCTTTGTCCGCTACGTGTCGCCACTGTCTCTTCAAACTTGTACTTTGTGGACACATGAACTTCGCTCTCTTCCTCTATACTTGAAAAAGTGTGAATACACGAAATATAGTGACTTTTTTTATGTGTATATGTGAACATGTGTGATCTAATCCGAAAGTAAGCTGTAAGTATTATACTTTTTTTCTCCTTAATTTGTCTTAAATTTACCTTAAATTGCCCTCCCGGCTTTCCTTTGTACTAATTATATATATATATATAGGAACTAATGGCAACCTAGGTAGTTTTACATAAAAAAGTACGCTGAATTCAAATATTATGGTTGCCTAAGTCAGAGTTACTCTGGAAATCCAAAATCGTATATAGCAGCCTAGATTAAAAACACCAAACTTGCCTCTAGGAAATCGAAAAACACAGGTGTTTCTGGTGGTGTTATGTGAGGCTTGGAGCCCGCTTCTTTCATTCACACTAGCTAACACATTCTCCATATTAGGATTTCTCCCCCTACATCTTATTGACGAGAGTAGTGGATCAATCTACACTGTATGTATCCAGTATTTATACACAGGTTTTCTGTGTGTGTCGCTGTCAGTTTAGCATACTTACTCACTATCTAGGACCCTTATCATCTCTTTTCGCATGCGTTGGGATTGTGTACACCTCCCGTTAAGTATTGGTTTACTACCTAGAACAACAGGCCTTAGTTTGTTTGTATCTGGATGCGTACATTATGTGTATATCTTCCACCAAGTAGATTCCTATGAACTCGATTTAGTGGATTTCTGTACAAACTTATCCTTTTCCTGGATTATCGCTTTAAATTCTAGTTTCAGACTAATTTGTTTCACTGATTGGTCTTAGAATTTGTTTTCTTTTTTCAATTATTTCGCTTGGTTTTGAATGTTTTTAAATTTACGGCCACTCTCGCGCTTCTGTCTCAGATTTTCTGTTGCTTGACCTTTGGTACATTAATTGTGGCTTTACAGTTTTCCTTTTTGGAATTGAGGCTCCCTACTACTCCCTTGGTTTCTTTGTTGTGTTTAGTTTCTCTGAATTCTGTACTACCATCTTTCAACTGATAAAACTTCGATTTACATCTTCTGATTTTCCCACTTGTCTTTTATATCTTGGGTTTACTCATATGTTTCTGACCCTTAAATAGGCCGATTTCATGTTTGTCAATGCCAGTTCTATCTTTTTTTGCTAATGTATGCTGTAACCTAATTCAACTAAGTTGCCAATTTTGGTTAAACCTTGTACATCGTCACTTATTTTGTGTGAAAGTTGATTGTGTTAAGTACTGTTTCAAGTTCTTCGGTTTCTTATATGCCATTAGCGGTGGCTCTTGTGGTGACCCCACCCACCGTTTTCTTTTTTTGTTTTGTTTTGTTTTTTAGAATTTCTGAATTACCTTGTTCGGGTTGTTCTCATAGTTTGGTTACTATTCTACTATGAAAATAGCTCTGTTTTCACATTTTGTTCTCCTTTTGACCGACTAGTTCCGAAAGTTCTATTTAAGTTCATACTGTTTGAACCACTCCTCTTGTATTCCCTAACAATAAAAGTTCTTCCAAATTTCCTTTGGTCTCTTTCCCAGTTTCTGTTCATTGTCTATAATTATAGTTCCTTTCAGATGTAATCCCTGAGTTTTTAGAACAGTTGGATGTGCCGAGTCTGCATGTAAATTCATGTCTTGTGGTAGGTTAGTTAATAGGTAGGTCTGGACCGTCCGTTTGATCTCTTCCTTAGTTTAACATCCAGAAAGTTAATCCTAGTTTGTCTCGACTCAAGTGTGAACTCACGTCCTCCTGCGTTCCTGAATAAATTATCAATGTATAATTTTAGTACCTCCGTCCCAGGAAATATTCCTACGAAGTCGTAAAAAAAATTCGTATTCATGTATAGGTTTCACAGGGTCTTTATCAGTCAAAGCTAGTTCAGCATGTACACATACGTTAGCATAGGATACAGAAACAGCCGCTCTAGTATCAATGCTTTTCTTATGAAGGAATCTCTTGTTGCAAATTACTAATGAAATTACTATACATTAGACTCTCTACACTCCTTCTTCATCACTTTTGGATGGTGGTGGCTCCAACGCTTCCTCCCTCATGATGGAGTTAGCCTTCGTACTTGGAGCTGAAGCAATTTGAAACTAGTCCCATGACCTTGTACTTCCTATACTTGGATATGTTATATATATATGGCGTCTCCTTAGCACCAGTCCAGTACCAGTCCCGCACCCGTCCGCTCTGTCCATTCTCTCTCCTACCATGTGAACACGCTTTTGCGAAATGTTGCCGATTTTATATTGTGTTTGTGAAGTTCCTGTACGTTTGTCTTAGTATTCTACAATGTAAGTATTTTTTTTCTACCTTTTTTACTATCTTATATTGAGATAAGAGGAAATGCAAAGGAAATAGCAGGTATCAAAAAGAAAAAAAGAGAAGAGCAAAAAATCTCAGAAGAAACTAAACTCTTTATGAAGAAAAGAAGGGAAATGAAAGAAGAGGAGAATCACATAAAGAGGATTGAGTATATAGAACTAAATAAAACCATAAGGAAGAAAATAAAGAGTATGTACGTAGATACAACGAAAATCTTGTTAGAAGTACAATCGAGGAAAACACGAGCCTGAAGAGAATCAAACAGCAGCTCACGATAGTGGGGGGGGAGGGGAATTGCAGTTAAAAGACCAGACGGGACCGTAAGACGAAATAAGGAGGAAAGTACAAAAATATTTGAAAATTTCTGCAGAGAATGGACATTTCCGGTAGTATTTTTTTTTATTGCAATAAAAAATTCTTCCATTTAAGTATATTACTGAAAACATTTTCTTTTCTTGCTATGATGCATGTATCAAGAGTAAAAAAAACCTTGCTTCGAAACAGTCTCAGTCTTGCGCTTAATCGGGCGAGGCCATATTATGACGTAATCAATCTGCCGACTGCTTGTTATTAACATACAGATGGTATTTGATTTGTTAGTATTGTTAACAAGAGATAGCAAAAATGGTGAAAGATATAGTATAAGTGGTGAATAGCGTTTTTGTATACCTTAACACGTCATTTAGTTCGTTGTATTAATTTAAAATTGATTTTTAATTTAATACTTCAAGATTCAACACTAACTTATAGCAGCTCTTTTTTCATGACTAAAATCTTCTAATAATGCTCTTTAGAACTCTTGTATTTAAAAAGAATAACCTATTTTTTCTGTAAAAAACATGTGGGCTTTTACATCCGACAATCATATACTTTTTAAGATAAATGTTAGTGAAGCATTTTTCAAGAACTTAAAAGCATATGAATTAATAGTGCTCGTTACTGCAGTCTGTTAACAATTTAACGTACTACTTGTAGCCCGTGAATATATCGAATAGTTTTATAATAATATGTCATTATAAAAAATAATAATAAAAGCAAGAAACAAAAATGTAAATTGAAACTATTACATTGAAATTAGTCTTGAGTTTCGTGAATAAAATAAAACACGGCCTATGATAGGATTCGAACAGACTTAGGTGAAAGTATAAAAAGTTAAAAGTTGCGTGCGCTAACCCATTGCGCCATATTGTCAAGACATTAAAACTGACAAAAACTAGCGATAAGAACACAGCAAGTTAAGACTGATCCCTGTCATTGTTTCGAGCAATTTCTGTTATTAAAAACAGGTTTTGGTGTTTTAACTTATAGAAGTGTGTTTTGCAGATTTGTACATTAATTATTTCGTTAAGCGATGATGTGAATGTTCTTTCTCTTTCTTGTATTTCGTATTCAAACTTCTGAATAAAAAACGTAACATAGGGAGAAGCATATAGCTACGGAAATAGTACGAATTGATTACATCAAACCAATCAGAAGAAGATTTTCGTTGTATGACGTAGGAGATTGAATTCTCAGTATTTCATGCTATGTTTCTATGTAACGGAAATGCCTATTGTATTACTCCTAAGAAGAACTAGGAAAAGAAGATTCAGAAGAAAATGATGTAGAAGTCCCAGACGTAATGAAAAAAGAAGTGGATAAAGTAGTTCGAGGGATGAAGAACGAAAATTCGCAAGGAAAAGATGGACTCAAAGCAGAGATGTTTAAATGGGGAGGTGAAAAGATGAAAGAGGAACTTGCGAAATTATTCTCAATGTGCCCCTGAGGAAGAGAAAAATACCGTCAAGTTGGAATAGTGCTTTGTTGTACAAGAAAGGGGACAAAGAACGCGTCAAAACCTAGAGACCAATCAGTTTACTGTCAGTTCTATACAAAATGTTCATCAGAGATATTTTGAATCGTATTGAATGAGACTTAGATTTTAACCAGGGAAGGGAACAAATCGGATTTCATCGTGAATTTAGCATAATGGACCACATAGAAGCAATGAATGACGTTATGGAAAGGACTAATGCATATCAACTTCCACTATGTCTAGGATTCATAGATTTTGAAAAAAGCTTTCGATTCGGTTTCCTTGGCAGCAGTACTTAAATCACGTGAACATAAAGGCATCGAAAATGCATACATCAAATTACTGCGAAACATTTACTCGACTGCCACATGTCACTAGACTGAATCAAGAAAGTGAAAAAATTAAAGTTGGAAAAGGGTAAGGCAAGGAGATTCTATTTCTCTAAAATTATTTTCAGCGGTTCCAAAATTTAAAGTGGGATGAAGTTGGAATAAAAATCAATGGCGAATATCTTCAGCACCTACGATTCGCTGATGATATAATCCTGTTTGCTTCAAATGCAGAAGAACTACAAACCAGAATGGAAGAACTGTGTAATGATAGTTCGAAAATATGCCTTAAAATGAATTTAAATAAAACAAAGGTCAAATACAATCAACATGCTGAAAAAAGGAAATAAGATTCACGGAGAGACAATAGAAGTAGTTGATAAGTATGTTTACCTAGGGCAGCTCAAAACTTCGAATGCCAAGTTGACGGATGAAATAAATAGAAGATGTAAACTGGCGTGGAGCTCGTTTGGAAGACTACTCTTAATTTTCAAAAGCAAACTAATAATGTGTCTGAAGCGTAAAGTTTATAATCAATGTGTCTTACCTGTAACGACGTAGGCTGTGAAACTTGGACATTGAATGCGCAAACGACTCAAAGATGAAGAGTCACACAAAGAGCAATGGAGAGATGCATGCTAGGAATAACTAGGTGGAACAGGAAGACAAATGAATAGATTCGCGCACAAAGGTAGAAGATATAATTAAGACTGCGAAGATGATGAAGTGGAGATAGGCCGGTCACATAGCTAGATGAACAGATGAAATGTACTACACTGAATTTCCAGCGAGTGGTATATTCTCACTTCTATATACTCCAATCTGACCCCGATACCAGATTTGTCTTTCCCACCAAGCCGAGATTAGTCTTTCAGCATCATGTCAATCTCAGAAACATCCTGGTCCACACTAAACCTTCGTCCCATTTTCCTTCAGTTCCCGCCCACAAATGTAACAGCGCTAGATGTAAAACCTGTCCCATCCTTATTACGTCTCCATCTATCTCTATCAACACAGCCAATGTCAACTTCACTCTACATCCCAAAGGAACCTGTCAAACGTCATATATATCCTAACCTGCACACACTGCCCGGCATTCTATGTATAGGAAACAGGTGGTCCTTTGAATATTCGTGTCAATAATCACCGCCACTTTTCCGTCACCCACAGATCCGACTCGCCAGTGTCTACACACACGCAATTGTATAACACTGATTTCGATGACAATTTCCGTATAGCTGTAATTCATACCCTATCCTAGACCACAAACACATCCACGCGTCGTCTCTGGGAAGGAGCTTTCATTCAGGGCTTGAATGCTAAACTTAAAACTGGTCTAAACCTGCAGTAACATTTTCTCTTTTTTCTCTCGTCGTCTACACCCCTACTTGCTTTTCACCCCTGCCAATTTTTTTTTTTTTTTTTTTTTCGGTTTCTATACTGACTCCCACTTTTTGTGATTGACTCAGTAACCTACTCCCTTTTCATTGCCTTTCCTACTACACCATATCCCACTTTTTCGGGCTATGTTTTCTATACTATATCCCACTTTTTTTCGGTGTGCGTTTTCTATACTGTATCCCACTTTTTTTCGGTGTGCGTTTTCTATACTGGATTCCACTTTCCTAACTACGTTTCCCTTACTGAGTCCGTTTTTCGTTGTACCCAGCTCAATTTTCAACACACAACCCCATTTCCCAAATCCCTTTCCCATGAGTATTTGCGCATGCGCAGAATGTCGTCTATCGTTTTTGATGTGATCATCTGCCATGTTGCTTTTATATCACTTATGAATGTGTGTTAAGCGAACTTCTTTATTGTCTACTCTACTGATGACGCATGTATGCGAAAATTCTAAGTGACTTACAGTATTGTGTGTGTGTGTACGTGATTTTCGTCAAGGTATTACGCCAAGGCAACTATTTCGTCAAGGCAAAGTACAAATCCTTTCCTTTCTATTAAAATTTCACCTATTACATTGCTTATCCGGCCTTCTCCTATACGTACTTTATATATACATATATATAGTGCATTCCAGCGTAACGGACGCAACATTCGCACAGCACTTTTAAACATTTATGTATGTCTTTTATAAAGTTAATGTTATATCTCAAAGTTAAAACTTTACTCAAATGTAGGCCATGAATTTATTTGTATTCTGATAAAAAAAAAAAAAAAGTGATTGCATCTTGAATAGTTTTCCAAGTTACAAAGTTTTAAATTTTCGTAACGGATGTAATATGAATTGGACATGAGTTTTTCAGTCATTAGGAAAAACTGCATTTTCTCTGAAAGTAATAATATTTTAAGCCCTAATTCTTTTATTCTAGAAGGACAAGGTATGTACTTCTATACTACTGCAAACTTTTCGAATTACTCAATTAGTTTCTCCGTGGCAAATTTGAAAGCCTGTAACGGGCAACATAAAAACGTAACGGACGTAACATTTTTGTCCAGGTGCACATAGCAAGTGAATTTTGCTTGTGAAATATAACTAACTAACTAACTAACTCTATGGCTTATGGAACTCGCAAGTTCATCGCCGCAGTAACAAACGTTCGCCATTGAATTCTATCCTGGGCAATATCAAACCAGTTTTCATCACAAACACCTACTTCTCGAAGATCTCTTCTAATATTGTCCTCCCAACGACGTCTAGGTCTTCCCAATGGCCTTTTTCCATCCGGTCTTCCAACCAGGACATAATATAATCTTCGTTCTTCCCCCACCCGAAGCTCCGTTCTTCCCCTGCCCACCTTAGTCGTCGCGATTTCATTATTTTTACATCATCTTGTGAAATATAAGATAACAAATTTAAATATTAACAGAAAAGTTAAATTAACAAGAACACTACTTTCCAGTGATACTTAGAGCACTTCTACAGTGTGTCCCTAAAAATAGTGCAAACTTAGGGAGGTGACTAATCACTTCAAAACAAGAAAAGATTATTCGAAGAAATTTCGAGACATGCATAAGTTTGTAGTTACAGGCGCTGAAAGTTTCAGTGGCATCGTCACAAATGAAGTCATATATCAACACATATTACCGTAAGCGGTATCATGGTGTCTACTAATTTTGTGACTTGAAATTTCCTGAGTTTTCCACGTTTTCCATCATAATTTCTCCAAATACCCTGAGTTCTTAGTAAAGTGGATGTAAATAATACTTTTTTTTTTAATCCCACCACCACCCAGTCCAAACATCTTGTACATTATTGGTATTTTACAAGTTAAAAAATCATAAGTTCTTTAAAATAGAGGATTTTGACACACTGAAGAAATCCGGTCAGCAGTGGGAATCGAACCCACGACCTCCGCCTTGCCTAGTGCTCTTACCAACTGTGGACATGTCCAACACATAATTTTCCCCGAGTTTCACTCATAAGTTAAAGATTTCCCTGAGTTTTCAAGATTTATTAATTCCCCGAGTATTCCAGATTTTCCAGGATGGTAGACACCCTGGTTATGGGCTTAGGAAATCACAATCGAAGTAGTACCAGATACATCCATCCATTTAAGCAATGTTTATGATTGAGGGAGTGCCACAGACAGGTTTTGCAATGTAAAAATTTTATTGTCGAAGAAATACATGGTTTAATAGGGCATATAAACCCTCTTTAAGATGGATTTTCAATCTTAAAAATTACGTGATTATGTGTCGAGCTATGACGCCATAACTTTGAGCTCATATAACTCCGAAACTACTCATGCCTCGAAATTTTATCAGAGGAATGTTTTCCTTGTTTTAATGTGAATAATCACTTCCCAAAGCTTGAGCCATTATTTCTGAGACACATTGTATAGCCTACCTTTAGCATTTTTCTTTGCAACGTTACAAAATTTCCGTGCATTACTGACTAAATTTTTTCGTCACAAGATAAGACTCAGTACCACCCTTTCCACAATCTTCTCCCCCAACCAACACCATATATGGCCATGCAAAACATGGTAAAGTCCATATAACTGTTCAGCTGATATTCGAAACTATCATCAAATTGTAGCGGTTCTTAAACTACCCAGTTGCACCATTGGAACACACATGCAGGACTTTATATTTGTGCCGAGCTTTCTACAATATGTACTTTCCAGATAGCTTTATTGTACATCAGTACAGAAATTTTATCATGCTTTAAATCATTACTCAGAATAGAATAGCTCCTCTTCGATCCAGAGGGCGGCCTATGACTGTTGAATATGCGCATCTCTGTTTCATCCTCATTAAAATTTGATTTGTTTTTACTACGTGAAGTTGTGTTTTAGCAATGAATGTATTACACCTCGTTTTAGTTAGTTATCTTGACAATTCCTCAAATGCATCCAGTGAAATCATTTATATGAGAACTTTTCTATTTCCATTGTTTTATAAGTAAATCAGTGATCTCTTCAGATGAGCTGTCCCGAATAAACTGATCAATAAACTGTAAGTTGTTCCACTTACACTTAACATTTGCATGAATGTAACATTCGCATAACACTAACTTGGGGACCCCGGTACACAAAGATATAGTAATGAATGCTACTTGTGATGTCAGACTTTGACTGGGCTCCAAATACATTTTGTAAAACGATCGCAGCAAATATTTTGATCTGCATCATTGGATAAAATTATCTAGTTAGAGAGCAGTGAACGTTGTTTCCTCTACTCTAATATTTGGATGTTCTTTCTTAAAAATACTTAACGTTTCTACAATACTGATTTTAGTATCTTTTTAGATATCGCATATTTCTTGTCATCTTTTGACACTGTTATGTACTGTAGGATTCAAGGACTTTGTCAGGAAATTATATCATAACTGTAAAATTATTTAGTTTTCTCTATTATTTCTTCTCGCTTAGGGAGTGGTAGCCCCTTTATTGGTGAAGAGAGTCTATGCATCTTTTTCTTGGTGATTTTGGAGAGTCTTCTTTACCCTTTTTAAAATATAATTGTGGTGTAAAAAATATCGAACGTGATGAAGGTGGGTCTACATGAATTCCTTCTCCTTCTCGTCCGTTGCATTCTTTCTTTTCTCGTATATGCTTATGTGTGCCTTGTTCCAACCAGATTAAATTTTTGTCTGTAATCTCTGGCGTTTTTCTTTATTGTTGCTTTTCTTCTCTTCATTTGTTTGTAATATATGTTGTTTTTCTTTATGCTGCTTAATTTGCAGTTTTCCAATGTTTCCACATAAAAACAGGGTATGACTATGTTACGTGAGCGAGTAAAAAATATACTTTTCGTGATAATGTCAATTATAATATCCATTATTTGAAGATACACATTCACGAATTTTCTCAGCATCCTAGAATAGAGCAGATTTATACAGGACTACTTAAATTTATTGGTGTCTACTGGATGTTGATTTTCAAATTCCAGGTCATTAATTTATATCATTTTTTTCTTGAAAACACACAAAAAATTGTTAATAAATTAAAAGCAGCATACCAAGCTCATATTATTTCTTTAAGTCATTATAGAACATGAAAAAATAATATTTATGTACTAACTAAAATGTATATTTTCGAGGGATTTCAAACAAGAAAATAAAGCACAATATGCCCTAACAGAAGGTGGTTGAGAAAATTGTGCAGTAACAAACAAGCAAACAAATAGTACAATGTATGATTGATAGTTTTTAATAGTTTCACCTAAAAATTAGTTGAGATCTATCAGACCCAAAATTTAGGAAATACAATTTACCTTTCTGAATGTAAATTAACCAATACTCTTGTTAAAATAATAACATTAATAAAGACAAACAGCATACGAGATCTATACAAACGGGGTAAACTCGTAAAGAAAAGGTTACCAGCCGAGGTTAGGAAAGATTAGAAATGAACGTGGAGATCTTCAGGCGGATCTGATTAAAATTGCCGATGTGTGGAAAAGTTAGTTCGACAAACTTCTTAATGTACACAATGGGGAACAGAGAAAATCCATAACGCAGAACTGTGCATTCCCGAATCTAGCGAGATCGAGATGTTGGTAAAGAAATTGAAAAATTTCAAATCACTAGGAATAGACAATGTTCCAGCCGAATTGATTACAGCAGGAGGAACGGCACTAATCAAGGAACTACATAAAATTGATAAGTGCTATATGGATCAAAGAAGAGCTCCCAAAGGAATGTAAAACCGCAATAATAGTTCCGATTTACAAACAAGGCGATAAGTTGAACTGTAATAATTACCGCGGAATCTCGCTACTTCCAACCTGTTACAAGATATTAAGTAATATTCTGTTAACACGTCGAAGTGTATATGCAGATGAAACAATTGGAGATCACCAATGTGGATTTAGAAGAAACAGATCCACGTTGGACCAGATTTTTGCCTTGAGATAAATTTTGGAGAAGAAATAGGAATACAATGGGACGGTTCATCAGCTATTCATTGATTTTAAGAAAGCAAATGATTCTATCAAAAGGGAAAAGTTATACAGTATCCTGACACGATTCGGAATCCCGAAAAAATTGCATCACTTTTTTTTTTTTTTTTTTTTTTTTTTTTTTATTATTAACACTCGTAACATTGCGTTCTAATACCTTATGCTTAGGCATCCCTCCTGCAATGAACGGAAGACTTCCGGAATCGATTCCGGACAAACTTTGATACCTTAGAGATTGTCTGTCGAGATTCATATTATTATATGAATATTCTCGAATATTATTATTATTATTGGGCGTGACATTTAAAATTTAAACCAAAAAACTAAGATATCATTTTCAAGACTAGTGGAAACGCTAGTTTACATATTTCTCCATCGTATAAGATAAGCGAGTCGTAGCTCAGTTTGTAGAGCGTTACCTTTGCATTCGAGAGGCCCTGGAATCCGGATCATCCTGACAGGTTTTAAACATACCAGGAAAAATGCCTGGATGGTACCTTCAACTTAGACTCTTGTCGACTCCTCCTTGTATTCTTTCTTTTGCCCTATGCCGGCCTGAGTGATACTCAAAGCCATATTTTTTTATTCCAGCATAAGATACTTCAATGTTAAACCGAACGAAGGTATTATTTTATAATTTAGAGGACGTTCACTTATTACGTAAACACAATTTTAGTCATTTCAGAACCCCCACTCCAATTCAATTGGTGCATGCTAAAAGAGGTTGCCAAAAAATCGAAGTGAGGTAGCTGTTACTTTTTCATGCTAAAAGGAACAGTCCCTATGTTTTGGAAGACTTTCTCCGCTCTTCTCTTCCCAGTATGTCTTGCCATTCCTCATTTATGCAAGCCACCATTCCAGTTCATAGCTTAATTTCCCGTTTCTCTAATTCTCCTCGCTTCATTCCACTTTCTAACCAACATCTTTTCCTCTTGTTCCAGTATCTCCGCCCCTTCCCAGTCTATATCATACGCCTCTTCCTGTACATGTTTGAAAATACCATTTCTGTCTCTTTTCAATCTTACGTCATCCTTGTGTTGCTTATGTCTTTCCTTTAATTTATTTTTCGTCTCACAGTTCACCCTACCTCACAGTTCATACACGGAACACCATATACCACTAATCTTTGTTGTTCTCCCTTTAGAGCACCTTTCTTCTTGTTTCTCACTAACAAGGGACACCCGCGAAATCGGACAAGAGAAACCGGATGAAAGTTTCTACAGGAACTAATTGCAGGTCGCTGAACCCAGTAGTCATAGTCGTTTGCATGCAAAATCACGCAGTCAAGCAGTAACGGCGCCAGCTTATGGATGATAGGCCAATGTGCTAGAGAAGAGCTGAGAAGAAATGGGAAAATTGAAATGTTGAATGTAGTAAATATGATTAACGATTGAATCTACAATATGTAGAAGACATGTGAATACCGTATGTGAATCACAGTTGTTACGATACCCTCTTTCTCTCCGGGAGAAACGAGGCCTGTGTTCCGCCTTAGATGGAAGGGCGGGCGTGTCCATAAAATAACTGAATAAAATAAATACATAAAAGAATCTTAAGACTTGATCTTCCGGATAGATCAGGGAGAAGATTCGGTGCATACGGGCGCCATTATCCCACTGACCCTGGGATAAAGAAGAATGAGCTATTAGGTTTTTGAACCGATTGGCCAGGAAGAAGAGACACTAACACAGGGTAACGTAGAGCAATGCTCTTAGAACCAATCTGCAACAGCCAACTAAGATGCGGAAGTAGCTCACAGGTTAACCCAAAGAACGACTACTTCCTTCGACGTCCTTTGTTGGTCCAAACATATTATATAATTAATCGGCGCTTCCGGTGATATAGCAGTTTCTCTCATTTCAGTTATCTAGTATTCAAAACAAAACTTAATTTACAACTGGCCTCCAGCATCTCCAACGCCGTGCAACATATGCAACCAGAGATACTAGAACGATGCGCTGGAAAGCATAGCGGCGGTTTTCCTTAACGACCGTGAAAATTCAAATCATGACGGTTATAAAATGTAGTCAGAGTGAGGTCATAAATAATACCTTTTACCTCCAAGACCCGACCATAATGAGTGACTTAATAATTAGGGAGTTTAACAAAAAACGATATCTGATCTGGCCATCCAATATATTTTCCTATCCTATATAAACGATTACGATTACTATTTACAATACATAAATATAATAAAGCAATTTCGTGATCTCTCATTGATTTAGCGAATTCTTTGACCTAGAGTAGCTTAGGTTACCTGATTTATACTAAATTGAACTTCTAGCTCATCTCATTGAAAAACAAAACACACATAAGCAATTCGAACGCGATCTTTACCTAATCCAACCCTTTCTTTGATGCAAGTATTTTTTTTTTTCGATGCATTTACTTCTTTTAAATACAAATACTTTATTTACGAAGAATATAATTTACTTAATTTTCCACGGCTACCTTGCTTTCAGCAACCGGGAAGAAAGAAGTATAGAAGAAGAGGGTATCGTAAAGATACTCATGCAAATTGATACGACAGAATAAATCAATAAAAGATTATATATATTAATCCGACTTGAAAAAGAGTATTTTTTGGTTAAATCATTTCCTGCACAGCGTTTAAGAAATTGATTTACGCGGATTCTTACTTTACTTAATCTTTTACCATTATTATGCTCCGAATCTTGAATTACTTGAATTTAAGAAAATAGAGAGAGAGAGAGGACTCTGTGGCCTCTAAGACATTTCTACCACAACTACTCCGTCCGGGCTTCCTCTCATGTCAAGCCACGACGTATGAAGACTAATTATTAGTAAGACTTCCATGTCTAGGAGACCAAAGGTCTCAGCCACACTTCCATGAGAACTTGGCAGCTACGGTACTCAAACTACACAAGGCGGTTCAGCTGGAACCTATGTCCTTTCATGTGACATTTCATTATATTTCTACAATTTTTACTACTATCAGAATAAGTGACAAAGATTATAATAAAAAAATAAAGAACATTTTAACTTCGCCGATCTCGTGAATTAAACTTTGTTGCGTTTCATGAAATTAGCCTGTACAGAACTTATTGACGCCGAACGGTAATATTAGTCAGGAAAGGGATACGAAATGGCAGCATTTTCATAAGTGCCCCGAAGAGAACTTCCTATCTCAAGTTCGGGAATTTCAGTAGCGCTGGCTACCTACTTCCCCTTCCAAGGGGAACCCTCGCACTCCAGGGGAGTACTTGAGTACGTCCATGTACCCTTGATTAAATTCTATAGATACAAGTACATTATTATAGGAATTCAATAGCGTAAAGCTAGAAATTAAAAGGAAGGTGAGGATAATGTGTCTGTACAGAACTTTACTTTAAAACAACACAATTAATATTATCTCCTACATACCTTATTAATTTCATAGAATATCTCTGACGTTCAGATAAGACGAATGACTCGAGCTTATATTACTTTTTACTGACGAATTATCGTTCGAGTAAGACTGCTATTACCGGCGTGATTAAAAATCTGACTTTAAACAACAGAGAGAAAAAGCTAGCAACATGATCTGCGACGAAGAACTGAATTGATATAATTTGGACGAACGAGATTTCTGAGTAGTAAATGATACCGCCGGAATTGTTTCGGAGATGCCCTCATGATAGAAGGATCTTAGTCTCCTAGAGGGGTTGAAAGGTTCCCCTCTGTAATCTTAACGACTACATGGTGGCGAATACCGGAGAGCCGAGCGAAGAAGTGATGCTTGACGACGACTGATGCTGACTGTGTCTTTTGCAAAGCTGCGTTCCTATATCTAGAGCAACTTGGGCTCCCAAAACTCTCTCCCTTCAGTTCTTTGCGGTTAAGACGGACCAATGAGAAAAGCTTAGTTCTTACGTGAAACACATGTGTGTTAGCCTCGTCAAAATGTTCGGTAACATACATAAAAAGTTTTAAAAAGAATGAGGCTAACTTTCTCTTGTTTCCTGTTGCTACAAATTCTTGGAAAAACTGATTTTCTAAGCTACGTTTTTACTTAGCATAGAGACGAATTGAGAGATCCGAATGATTGTATACTGAATTTTACTTAAACTATTTGGAACCAATTTATCTGAATTCCCTAACATAAAAAAATGAAACATGAACACTGATATATATATATATATATATATATAGATATAGGCATATAACTAATTGATTACACAAAAAAAAATTGAGCACATATAAAAGTAACAGGGTGGCGAAGACATGTTACACAGTGTTGCCAACGCAGTGAAAAGAATGTGTGAAAATGGGAATGGAAGAAAATGTCCAAAAGAATGTAAAGTAGTGGAATACATAAAGAACCAGACACAGTAGTCGGGAATGAGGTTTTGTCGTGTTATAAAACAGTGTTGCTAACTGCATAAAGGATAAAAGAGGTAATAAACGTACGTTAGAAACAAAAACAAAGACCTGCAATCAAACAAGATAAGCTGGAGTGAATCAGCAGGCATGGGAAGAAAGAATGGTGTTACTCATTGCCATGTATTGCATTACCATTACACAATATATTGCCATTACATTACTCTTTCTATACTGCCATTACATTACACAATATATTAAAATACATTGCAATTACATAATATGCTGCGTCTGGTTACAGGCGCTATCGTTGTGTACGGACATGAAGAATAACAAAGCAGTACCGAGACGAAATTATTAATATCAGGACCAAAAGAAACATAGAACCGGCGAGGCGACAGTGATACCAGTAAAATGATACAATACGGAATAACTTGAAAATACATTAGGCTGCTACACTGACCGGAAAGTGTGCACGAACCAGTTAATCCTCAAAGTGCAGATGTGGGTTGGCAACGAAGTGGTCAAAGCACAGAGACAGTGTACAGTATGCACATTTGACCATCACTACGGACGCACAGTCAGTATCACCTCTGCATGGTAACAATCCTATGTCAAATGCGACACTAATGACATTATTAAATGACAATATGACTGAACCGATGTCGTACCTGGCCTTTTGCCAAGCATACTGCAACGTAGATCGGTGCGGAAAGTTGATTGTAGATCACAGAATGCAGCTTGATAGTGAAACAACGATCCTGTAAATTCACCTGAGGTTTATCACATTGGAGCCGTACGAAATCAACGATCCGCCAGAAATAGAGCTTGTATTGCCGAATACCACCTGTGGCGCCTGTCACCAGATGCAGCATATTACATGGCAATGAGTAACACCACTCTTTCTTCCTATGCCTGCTGATTCACTCCCGCTTATCTTGTCTGATTGCAGGTCTTTGTTTTTGTTTCTAACGTACGTTTATTACCTCTTTTATCCTTTATGCAGTTAGCAACACTGTTTTATAACATGACAAAAACTCATTCCGAACTACTGTGTCTGGTTCTTTATGTATTCCACTACTTAGCATTCTTTTGACATTTTCTTCCATTCCCATTTTCACACATTCTTTTCACTGCGTTAGCAACACTGTGATTCACATACGGTATTCACATGTCTTCTACATATTGTAGATTCAATCGTTAATCATATTTACTACATTCAACATTTCAATTTTCCCGTTTCTTCTCAGCTCTTCTCCAGCACATTGGCCTATCATCCATAAGCTGGCGCCGTTACTGCTTGACTGCGTGATTTTGCATGCAAACGACTATGACCACTGGGTTCAGCGACCTGCAATTAGTTCCTGTAGAAACTTTTATCCGGTTTCTCCTGTCTGAGTTCGCGGGTGTCCCTTGTAAGTCCAAGACCCTCGTCCCTCCTTTCCTATATGTTTTCACTTCTGCCTTTCCTAACAGTCGCTTGATCTTCTAGCTAATTCTTCATCCACTTTCTATCCCAAACCACTTTTTCTTTTCACTTTCTTTTTCTTCTCCCTCCTTTTTGTGCTATTTTCTCCACCTGATCATTCTTCTGTCATCCTCACTATAATCATTTTTCTTTAATTGTTCCCAAAACCTTTCCACATCTCTCTTCTTTTGATTTTCTATCGTGTTAATCTTCTCTATTCTTTCCTCCATGTTCCTTATATAATTTTCTTCGGTTATTTTATCAATGTCACTCCTCTTGTGGCAAAAATCTCCTGCTACGTATTCCTTCTGAAACCATGAAGTTACAAATCTCCCGTCTTTCGTTTCTTCAATCCTGATATCCAAGAAATTTATTACTTTGTTTTCCTCCATCTCACTTTCCAAAAACACCCGTTTGCCGTTATCATTGAGCTCCTTAATGAATATATCTAATGTTGTTCTTGAGCCTTTCCAAACACCCAGACAATCATCAACGTACCTGCAAAATAGTAGTAGTCGGTCCTTTCCTTTCTCCATCACCATCCTTTCCCAATCATTCATCATTCAATCTGCTAACACTGGGCTTATACACGATCCTATACTGAGGTCTTCTCTCGCACGTATTATCTTGCCACCTATCCTACAAAACTCATTCTCCCATACCGCTTTTAGAGCCTTCTGCATTCTATCACTATCCCACCCTTCTATAACTATACGTCCGTTTTCTTGATTCACTATACGTAATATTTCCTCTCTACGTAGACTCGGAAACATGCTTTTCACATCAACGCTGAATATCACCGTACTTTCCCTCTTCATCCCTGACTCCTCTATTAACTTCATCACCTCAGCTGAATTCAACACTCTTCTACTTTCTATACCTTCTCTCTCTTATCGCTTCCGCTAGCCTCTTAATTTTCTTTTTCAACCTTTGTAGCATGTTGCCCCTACAGTCCAAGACCGGCATCAATTTCAGTCCCCCTCCTTATAGATCTTCGGGAAACCTTTCATCTTCTGTAATCTGCCTTCTCCGTATATAAATTTCTTGAATCCTCTCATCTTACAATCTTCTACTATACCTTTCCTTATTTCCTCTTCTTCATTTTTTTCTCCTATTTCTTCATATCCATCATCACGAAGAGAGATGTGGGAAGGTTTTGCGAACAAAGGAAAATGATTATGGCAAAGGACTGTGATTGGCTACAATCTGTTTAGTTTTGGAAGTGAACGGATTCTGGGATTGATTGGCGGATGACGTAGTAAGGATCTCTAGGCCTTCTAGCACGTTTTATGAAATATTAGTGTGTTTTAATGTGTCGTCTGAGGGAAACCGTTACGCTGGCTATGTGTTTTTAAAATGAAGTTAAGTGTGATAACACTGCCAGCTTGTTTTAATTAAGGTGAAGGAAAATACATATAAAGTACTAATTTTAATTCCTTTTAATAAAGAACATCAATATTGTACTCATTTACTTATACATTTGTATCTCGCTGTTCAACTATTTAAATAATTACACTACCATTTCGTTCGCAAACTCCAGACTTCTTTGGCGTATTAATACAAAAAAAACTAAACAGAAAAAAAAAACTAAAGAAACGAAAGGAAAGAACAAAGCCTATAAACTAATCTTTCGTTGTGGTATGAGGTAAGCGGAACGTTCGTTTATGTAGGGGAAATTGGCAATATTGTAGTCACAGAAGTAAGTACTGCGGGAGTCTAGCAATTATTTTGGTCTCGCATTTAGTTTCTATTTAACTTATATTTATGGACTAGATAGCACGCTTTACCTAAGCCTCAACATAGCGTTCCTCAAACATGTCACGGCTTGATCGTCACTGCCTGTTTAGTCCATAAATATAATTTAAATTAAAAAAACTAAATGCTAGTTCTTATTTAACTCCCGCAATACTTAGTTCCGTGAGTGTACATTGTTGAAAACAGATTACACTTTACACTCTTATCCAAACAGAAATTTGATGAATAAAAAATCAGTGAAGAATGAAATCCGTTAATTTTGCGTGTCGTACAGATCCGAAGGATATTTAACTGTTATTACACAGCAAAACGGTGAAATAACACTTGAATTTGAGTAAAATATTTTGTCAGATTGTTGAGTACGATTTGAAACTGTTTTGTAGATCAGAAAAAAACTAACCTTATCTATTATTTTTTTTAAAGCTTAAAAGATACAATTATTATTTAGTATCAATACGAAAATTGATTCTGGTTAACCAATATATGATTTGTCTTACAATTGCTACAGCTCATTTCTAAATTGCACTGAATGGTGAAGTGCTTATCCTTTCTCAAACAAAGGCAATAACTATTTTGTACTTTTCTCAAACTACGGCAATAAGCATATTGCTGCGTTAGGCAAACAACAACAGATATACCTACAACTATTTTAAAATCACCAATGGAATACACTTACCTGCCATACGAACACTTCATCCTTTTCTCCAGTGCTGATATACTCCCACGCTTCACCAAAATAATAAATTGCTGCATACAGCACAGGAACGAGGCCAAATAATACAATACCACCAATGTACTTTTTCATAGTCTGAATTTTGTTTTTCCGAACTGCAGAAAGACCCCAGAAGGATAAGACTAGACTGACACACCATGCATACTCCCACCATAATGGCTGAAAGACAGAAACAGATTTTAAAAAATATCAAGTAATGACACAATCTCTAACTACATCTTAGGCATTAAATCTCACCTATCATCAATACAATTCAATCTCTCTTCCCAATTCAGGGTTCCCACTCATTTGGCCAGAACGAATTCTCTGACGTTCCCATATATATATATATATATACTGGTAAAAAAGGTACTTACATTATAGAATACCAAGACAGGCGTACACAAACTTAAATACAATCGAAAAGCTGGTACGGGACTAGTGCTGAGCAGACGCCATGTTGCCTTCTGATGCTGGGTAACAGTGTGGCCAGATTATGGAGCCGGAAAAATGACTAGATGAGTCTGAGAAAACGCCAAATGGAGAAGGAAGTGCGAAGGTTACTACTAGTAGGTAAGGGGCTTCCTAAAGGAATACACGGTGTCTACTAACTTTGTGACTTGAAATTCCGTCAGTTTTCCAAATTTTCCATGAAATTCTTTCAAATTCCTTGAGTTGTTCGTATAATAGAACATGTAAAAATAATACGCAATGATATTTTTTCTAATCCCACCACCAACCAATCCAAGCATCTTGTATAATATTGATAATTCACAATTGAAAAAATATATATATATATAATTTCTTTACAATAGAGGATTGAAAAACTCCGGTCATCAATGGGAATGAACCCACGACATCCGCCTTCCCTACCATTTCTCTTACTAACTATGGACAGGTCCACCTCAAATTTTCCTGAGTGTCCCTCATAAATTATAGATTTCCCTGAGTTTTCCAGCTTTATAAAATTACCTGAGTATTCCAGGTTTCCCAGGGTGGTAGACACCCTGTGTATTCGATTCTCCATCTATACCTGTAAAAGTTCCAACTCACTTTCCAAATATGCGCACGTTTGGTGACACTGACAAGCAGTTACTTGTAGTACAAAGCTAGAGGTATATTCAACCAGACCTGGAAGACGATAATCCCATCCTGGTAACATTAAATTTAGATCTTATCTTCCAATGACTACGTATGGCACTGTATAATATGGAAAACTTCAATTCATGAACAGCATTTTGAAATCCTACAGACGAAGAAATTATAGCAATAACTTTCACCAAGATCGATCGTTTGCAACACTGATGTATCTGGCACGAAAGCTTTTTCTAACCTAATGTTTGCGCTGTGCTTAGCGACATAATGATGTACCAACACCCTGAACCTGCCATCGCTGTTCACACAATTGCTTCTACCGAGATGTTAAAGGGCTACTTAATGTGATTCTCGAAAGCTAGATGGCACACAAAAATCTCATCTCTTTAATCGGAAAATTTATTAACTTCAAAAATTGATACAGCCCAAGAATGAACTCAATTTCTCGATATCCAAATTAGAAAAGAAAGAACACATGCAAACGAAGCACAGGAGCATATCAGATTTTCTATTTCATTATTAACTATTGTTGAAATCAAGCTATTACTGCCAACAACAGGCTGTAATTCATCATTAAATAAACCTAAAACCATAAGATTTAGCACAAACGTGTAACACATCAATACTCAGTACATGAGCATTCTAAATTTTCGATACGGCTTATCGTTCATTGTTAAACTCAATGTATTGTTGACATCAATGGACACATATGTCTTACGACCAACAAATTCTATTGTAGAATGCAGCTCATGAAAGCTTTCGGTCCAGTAGTCGGGTCTCTTATAACTTGCGGTTAACCAAACACTGACACTCACCGCTAAAAAGATTCCGCAATAAATTTTTCTTCTACGTTGCCACTTTCTCAAAGCAGATGGCAAAAGCTTGAACTCCTCCCTTCCACTGTGAATGCAGCGTACTTGAGCGACCCGAGAGAAGGAAAGAAAGACAAGAATGTTAAAGAAAGGAGTGGCAACGTTTTGGTCCAAAATCACAGGAAACCATAGGAGATTCCATCCATATGTTTGTGGTTTAGACGACCGCTTGGAGTGAGAAAAGACTTTCATGAATTGAGCGGCAGAATACAAATACTCAAATCAGCAAAAAAAATTGCCTAGTTTTAGTTGCGATCCCCATATCTAATTATATTTGTAACACACCCGTGAACTTGCCGTATTTATTTTTTTCAACTTTTTTTTTTTTTTTTTTTTTCCCTTAAAATGATCTGTGACGGTCGTGTGGTAAGCTGACGATTTCATCGCAACAAGAGTCGTCAATTTGTCTTATCTTTTTTTCTTTTATGAAAAAAATGTATTGGCACCTGGGAAACAATTTCTTTTTATGGTTACTGGGGTGGGGTGAGGATCAAGCTACAGCTTAGCGTCTGGGATGTGATATTCTTTCTGAAATAACCGATCAGCGACTCCAGAGAGGAAAGAAAGGTTTTCCTCTACGAGGGCGCCTTCTTTTATCGGAAGCATTCATAGGAGAGAGAAAGAATTTGCCCCGGTTTGAATGATGACTTTACAATGCTTTCCTTTGTAGAGTGTCTACTGAATGTTAATTTTTAAAACCCAGGTATTTTCCAGGTCTTTCTCTCCACTTTTTCCATGTTATTAATTTATAACATTTTTCTTCTTGTAAACAAATAATGTTTATTTTATCAATTAAAAGAAGCATATAGCAAGCACATACTATTTCTTTAAATCATTATAGAACATGAAAAAATATGTACTAACTAAAATGTAACGTTTTCGTGAGATTTCAAACAAGAAAATAAAGTAGAATATTCCCTACCAGAAGCCAGTTGGGAAAATTGTGCAGTACCAAACAAACAAATAGTATAATCTAAATGTATGATTCATATTTTTTTAACTTAGTAATTGGCCCTCCCGTTGGTGTGGGGTCGATAAAATATGTTTGTAACACTAAAAGTTCTACTACTTTGGCCTATAATTTCACCCCTGTCTTTTAATATTGTCATTAATTGTTCTTTGTCCTTAGGAACACGCTTGTCAAACTTAAAGTTCCTAAGTTTAACAGTTTTTGAGTGCTCATATATTCCTCTCCTTAAGAAGTTTTCGCCCTCTTCCCCGGGGATGTCGAATCGAGAAACTAAGAATTTCTAATGTACTGAAACGAAGAATTTTCATGTCAAATATCACGTTTCTAGCACAAGCGATTTCCGAGTTGCACCGCACCCCACCTCACAGTTTGAATGCCGTAGTTAAATCCTTCTAGGTCCTAAGAAACATGTGTGCCAAATTTTGTACGAATCCATTAAAAGATGTGGAAGTGTATAGCGTTCAAACACACACAGATTTTCAATTTTATACTTATAGAAAATAATTCGTATTAGTTGACTACACTAACAGTTTCACTACTATTACAACAACTATTTCTGAGGCGTTATGTCCAGCTTCTCCAAGGTCACGGGTTCGAATCCCGCCTGGGGTATGGATGATTGTGGATTTTAATAAACACTGCACTTATATAATCATAATGGTTCGAAGTCAAAGTGTGATGTGTCTAATTGAGCCTCACATGCCATCTGCCGGCATAGTGGTGAACTATTTCGATGAAAGGGAAGTCGTATGTTTTCCGGATAGTCGGCAGAATCTCTGCGGTGGCGAACAAAAAAAAAATATTTATTTAGATATTTTAATTTTTTTAAATTTATTTCTCTAAAACTTAACTTTTATGACTTAAATAATTTGGTTAAGATGGTCTATGGGTGGCAAAGTAGATTACTCTTGCTTTTGGAATAACTGATAGTCTGTTTGGTGTTGATGTTAGCGTGACGTCATCGTACGTTGAGTTTGGTAATTTAAATTTATTTTAGGAGATAAAGTGATAATTTGATTTATTTTGTTCGTCTGCTATTTTCAAGATCTTGGACTCCGAAAATTGGATCTTCAGCTATTGTTTGATCGAGATTACAACTATCAACTTTTCCGGTGAGCCCGTTCCGATGTTTTAAAATATAAATTCTAAGTGAGCCAGTGGAGGTATGAGCAAAAAGTTAATTTGAGACTTCGCAGCCTCCAGCCTCTGGGTTTTATCCTGACGCCATGTTGGAAATTTTGTGTGATTAATGCATATTTCAACCTCTGGTGCTTGGTAGGAGAAATTCAGACTTTCCAATTCCTTCGAAGGATTTAATTGGACCTTATGCAAGATCATCTGTTAGTTTTGAGGAGGGAAGAGGTTTAATTATGGCAAAATATCTCACCTTTAACTCCTCCTGACTTACGGAATCACTGGGCATATCTGAGCAAAATTTAGGCTTGGTAATTAATTTGAAAATAGTGTCAGGGGATATTTGATAATTTTGGATTTTTCACGAATTTTGTATGTGACCACGAATATTCATGCCAAAGAGAAGTGCCTTAAAAACTTCCGGATGGACAGACAGACACAGAAATTAGGGGTTTTATATTTATGTAGATAAGAAAGATAGAAGACAGATATTTTTTAATGAAGTTTCAACGAAAAATTAGTCAAATCTAACTTATATCCAAAATCAAGGTAACATAATTTACCTCTCTGCATGTATAGTTGAAACTAACCCATACTTTTTTTTAAAAAATAAGTAGAGTTTAAAATGTGCATTTAATAAGAGTTTAATTAATGTGCATGTAAAACCTAACTTCGAAACACTTTTAATTCAAATAGTCACATTCTACTGATTATTCTTCTTGATGTGGAATGGCCAGTTACTTTATTTACACAAATGCATTTCTACCATATATTATTAATTTATAATATTTTTCCTCTTGCAAACAAAGTATGTTTATTTTATCAATTACCCGACTAAGATAAAGTTGCCTAAACACAATAAATAAAATAAATTCAAACTCAATTGAATTTACCCTTAACTACTGTGACTCGATGTAAGGTTTTTTAATGTCCTCTAAGTAGCTGCTTCAATATGAATTGATTATGCTCTTCGGAACAGCTCTCGCTTCGTCTTGAGGCCGTCGTAGAGATGTAATTTAAGTACGTCTGTAGTAATTTTTTAGAAGATATTTAAAATTGAGACATTATACTGTATCTGAAGTTTAAAAAAAAATTATATATAAGTATGTGGAAAGATGTATATTATTTATTAACCGAAACACTTGAGTCAAACTGTAAAACTCACTATTTTGAAATTATTCCCCTGTCACTGTTGCTAGACACCAAAGACTTCTTTAAAAAAAAAGTTAATGGTTGCGGCCATATTGGAAGAACTGGAGTCGAATATTTGTCATGTGGACGTAAAATGTATTTAAGGACATATTTACAACGAATTCCTGTGCTAGTATAAGAATTATGAAAGCTAAAAATTATCAAAAATATGTACAGTTGTACTGGTAAGCACACATGTGTTGCTGCATACCGGGGTTTTACGGTATATATATTTTTATTGATATTATTTTTGAGACGTAATTTCTGCTAATGAAACCTCCCCACCTATCAAGGCAACAGGACAAAGATCAAATAGAGAGTGTCACTTGTAAATAGTATGTATGTATGTATAAATACCGTGAATCACTGAAGGCTAATATTTTACAAGTGTACATTACTATATGTTACTTACCATCCTACAAATTTTTGGTGCAAATCTGAGATGGTGGGACTGAAAACTTCCTTTTCTTGTGATGATCTGAAATTGCCCATATGTTGCAGCCATATGTTTCGCAAAATATATAACATTAAACACGCATAGTTGCCTGTTATCATTATCAGAGTGTCTACCAGAATTCTGAATTCCCAATTCGTGACTTCTCCGTGACTTTTTCCGGACTAATTATCAAATTTCGTAACTTGTACAATATACTCCCATACCGGGCCGGGCGTAAGCCATAGTGCTGTTACCGCCCATACACTTCATTTTATCTTATCTTGTACAATATACTGAAAAAATCGAGAATCTATTACTTATACTACATTAAATTTATATACTTGACACACACATCTGAAAAGACAATACTGAACTAGAAAGATCTTACCTTATTTCAGTATGAAGTATCCAAGAAATCCATCAACAATGCTCACTTACAATTTGCGGTTTTTTTTGTTTTGTTTTTTAAATCTTCGGCAGTAATTTTCTAGTTCACACTCATATCACTACATACAACACTTATCAGACTAACAACCTATCTTATTTCATATAAAACGATAACAATCTAACACTGACGCAGTTTCTTTTGAATGTATCATATCTTCATTATAACGATAAAAAGCTAACAACATAGACGTAGTTTCTTTTGGGCTGAAACAATTTTCTGTTGAATTCGTTCAGCTTCTTCAGCCTGCTTCAGTAGTTTCCTTTTTTCTTCTTCCAAGATCCTAATTTCCTTCCTAGTGTTGTTAATTTTGTCTCGCTTCTCTTTTTCTTTCTTCTTTCTCGTTGCCGAAGCTTCCTTCCGTCGTGAGGAAGATAGCCTTACAGTTATCATCATACTTTTGGACACAACTATTTTATCAACTCCACCACAATGAGAGACAGTTGAATGAATACATCGCTGAGCTATAAGAGATTCTTTATGTAGATTTTCAATGAGACACTCCTTACTCAGAGAATCTTCTTTCAATGGCTGCATTCCCATGAAACATACACAGAATCTTCATGGCAAATTTAAGACAACAGAATCGTCAGCATGTAAATTTTCAACCAAAAATGTATCCAATCTTTGCGTTTTCCATTCAAAATCAGTCAGTTTTTGCTGGATTTCCTTGATTTCACAAATTTTAAAGTAACAGCTTTTTATTTGATCCGCTTCTGAGGGAGAAATCCAGTTAGTAGAAATGAATTCCTCTAAAGCTAGTCACTCGACAATTGCTTAATACTGAATGGTGCCAAACATGTCGCTCCCTTTATCATTCTATTACGTAAAGGACTTCTTTTAATAATTAGTTTTTCAAATACAGCAATCAAGCAGTCCCTGCAATCACGTCTAAAGGACATGATGTTTATGTCTTTCAAACCTTTACATGCTGATCTTACTCCAAATCCTATGTTAATATCCTTCACTGATAATAAGTTATCTTTATTCTTAATATCTACTGAAAGCATCTGCGCAGGATTTTTAAAAGCTTTTGTAACTTCTCCCTTCAGAAATTGCTTGCTAATATTTATAAGTATTGAATACATTTCAATGTACAAGAATTGCATCAAAGGTTTGTCCGTCTGAAAGGAAATCAAGAAAGACTGTAATTCCGCAGCCACCGACTGAAGAAACGGCAATTTAGCAGGAAGCAAATCATCTTTCACGAAAGAGCTCAAACGGAGAAGTTATTTCTCTCCTGTGGGTTAACTGAAACAGACTCAATATATTTTTTTCAAATAAGGTATAATATGTAACGCTCTTTCAATTATATTTATATTCTCAACCCATCTGATTGAACACATCTTCAGAGGAAATAAAAATGACCCTGTCACAGATGTATATTGCGACCGTCTAGATGGGAAATCTTTGAAATAATAGAAAACTCTCAAAAACTCATTAATTTTCCACGCAGATAAGTTGTGTGCAGTTTTGTAGCTACCGTGCACAAAATGAAGAGAACACGTGCCTGGATTTGTTAGAATTTTGCCGTGTTCATTTAATTCTGATGATTTCATAAATCGTTTGAAACCACTTAAGAACTTGATGTTAATATTTGGACCAGCTGTTCATATTTGCATTATACATTTTGCTGAGAAACCTAATTTAAGAATACCTTCATGGAAAGCTTTCAACAGGTCAGATGCACTTGAATGGCCCAAAAATACTGATGGTAAGTAACAAGTTGATATGTCCTGAACTGAAGTATTCCAGTACCGAACGAGAATATCAATTTGCCCCATTTGACTCCCCTTATTCAAACTTTCAACAGATAAACAGAAGTATTCACATGTATGTAGTTCCTTAGCTTGAGAATCTTGGAAAAAAGGACGAAGTTCGTAAGTTATCATGTACGATTTCGCATGTGAAATTTTTGTATTTTTGCATGTGACATTGTTGTGCTATTACACTGTCAGCAGGAAACATTAAACGGAATAAGTCACTGTCTCTGGCACAACTTAGTGCTGAAGAATGCGACATAACCTTATTTATTGCCCACAAGACTTCTGCCATTAACACAACTTCTGAAACGACGAAAGGACTTAAAGCAGAACTCTGAATCGACACTATGTCTTCAACTTCGGACGATCCTGGTTTTGAAATATTATCCTGCGACTTTTCTGCCAAAGAACACTTAGTTTGTGACGCTAGTATATCAACTTTTATGACAGTAATAACGCTTTGTTTTCCAGGGTGAAATGTTGCTGACAATTTAACATGCTTCTTGCCCTTGCTATAGACTTTCAGTGCATTTAAACCACTGTGAAAAATATCAAAAGCTGCTGAACAGAAACTACAAAATGCTTTATATTTGTCACCAGCACACTTCGAAGACACTTTGCGACACCTTCATTTCCATCATTAGTACTCCAGTATTCTCCAAAAACACACTTTCCAGGCATCTTAACTTAAAAAAAAGGTAAGTAATCCACTTTTGGCACATTAACGGGTTTTTTTAAATGATTTTATTATATTTAATAAAAAAAAATGGCTTCACACTCGGCGCGCACTAGAGAAGCACGTGATTCTGAGATCACCGTTGTACTCAACTCGACTACATATAACACATGAAAAAGAATTGCCGCCAAAGTCCCACGCTACACTGCAGTCTTGTCTTGTCTCGAATATTAATGTCCTTAAGTTCTAACAATGAAAGCACTTTGGACAGTTCCGACAATTGATTAAGTGTATTAGTAATACACAACAGTAATTTATGCGAAGACATTACAATGAAATTAGACCATTCAATGTTCAGCACATAAATGAAATACACATGACATGTCCGCTAATTTTGGTCTATCGAGTTAAAAAGCACTGGGCATTAATTAGCAAAAATTTGGAAATAAGTTGTTTATCACTATTCAGTAATATTTTTCCGTGACCAGCACCTTAATTTCGGGACTTTTTGGAGACTTCCGTGTCTTTTCCGTGTGGTGGACACCCTGAATATTCAATATAAGAGGAATCCATTACATGAAAATAACGTATATGGTACCCTGTAAAACCTTTTTTATAATAATAATAACACAAAGGAAAAAGTAGCAGCCAATTTTGATTACGAAACTTTTTCGTCCTTTATATTCTCTTTCAACATTTAAGCTTCATGGTTCCATCAATTACAACCTGTGTAAAGATTTTGGGTGTAGTTCTTAACAATAAGCTATCATGGCAACACATATTGATTATCTCTGTACTAGGCTGTCAAGGGTAACATATCTGTTAAGACAATTGAAAAATCATGTTCCTCAGGAATATGTCAGATCTGCTTACTTTGCTTTCTTTCAGAGTATAATTAAGTATGGTATCTTATTTTGGGGAAACAGTTGTCATGCAAACAATATCCTTCTAATACAGAAAAAGGTAATCAGAATTATCGCAGACTCACACAGGTTAGCCCACTGTAGACCCCTGTTTATCAATCTAAAGATTATGACAGTGGTTAACCTATACATCTATACAGTACTCCAACAGGTAAAAAGTAATCTACAAAACGTACAGCTCAGAAAAGATATACATTCGTACAACACTAGGAACAATAAACATATCAATGTACCATTTCAAAGACTGTCCAAATCTTTAAATAGCTATGAGATATTAGGAATAAAAATGTATAATAAGCTGCCTCCAACAGTAAGAAACGAACATATGAATAGATTTAAGAGAAAATTATCCAATTGGTTAGTTGCAACACCCTTTTACTCATTAGAGGAATTTTTTGACTGTTCCATAGAAATATAACATATTCTCCTTTTTAATTATACATATTGTTTGCAAAATTATATAACCATACTATAAATATATACATATAAGCAATTAGGCTATTATATACCTATAACTGTTAAATATATAAAAGAATATTGTATTTGTTGCTGCTGTTGTATTATCAATTTTGTTATATTTTTAACTAGAATGGCTATTGTAATTGTCATAAATTGTTATCTGTATCTTATGCTACAAACTTGACGTTGTCCATTGCTGTGAATAGCTTAACGACAATAAAAATGTATTATTATTATTACAACCACATGACAGTACCGGACACTTCCACTTCCTGCAGGGCTCGAAATGGAAATTTTCACGAAACGGAACGCTTTACCTTTGTTATTACGCTATTGTCTATGATTATATTCACCGAGACGGAACAGGAAGTTTCCAGACATTCTCGAACCGGAACAGCGTTCCGGTTATCTCCGGTCCATTTCAAGCCCTGACTTCCTGCCGAAAAGCTTATTATTTTGCGAAACGGAAAAGGCTGCTGGCTTGCTTGCAATTCCTACGTGATCATTATTTTCACAGTTTATGAAGTATTACAGAATTAATATATGCAATATTGCACACGATGGGCCTACACGTAAGTGTCGCTAGTATCTACGCTGTATGAGAAAACTTCGAGGCTACACTTCTCATTGTTCTGTGGAGTAAAGTTGACGTAACGACTTGTCTGGAATAACCCCCCCCCTTCCCCCCGCAGACGTCCTATTACAAAGCGAGAATGCTACCTCCGAACCATCCCGCCCAGTAAGCTATTGTTACATCTTCAATATAACATACAACCATAATCGTCAGCACCAGCTGTCGAGCTACTCTCAATACTGCATTGTGTTGTAAATACAGTTTCAACATAAATCTGTTCAACTTTAAATTTAATTTACTTTTAAACAAGAAAAGTGATCTCTAAACTTTTACCTTACCCTTGTCTTACACTCTGCATTTGCTTTCTCATAATTCACTTGATACCTAAAATAATACGAAGAAATTAGATTAGTAAGAATACAAAATAAATATTTTGTTACTCAAGATTCTACACTACTTCATTCAATACTAAGAATATTTCACTTACCTTTGGAACTTCCAACTCTTCTATTTCAAGAATAAATATATCCAATCGATCCAATATGTCTGCCGATAACTTCGCAAGCATGACGAAGAACAGCAAATAATGGAAGAAGATACAGTACTTTAGGCGAGACTTATTTAACGAGCTGGAAAAGAGTATAAAGTAATTATTCAATAAAAACTGCACTAAGAACATAAGTAAATATAATGAACGAAATTCAAAGAATTCTAATACAATATCATTTCTACACACTTTGTTCACCATCCCAGTATTATAAGAAATTGGATTCTAAATTGCTTGTGATCTGCTACATTAGCCATGTTCCTTCTTTATTAACCCTT
This sequence comes from Lepisma saccharinum, assembly GCA_022664845.1. Classification (NCBI taxonomy): domain Eukaryota; kingdom Metazoa; phylum Arthropoda; class Insecta; order Zygentoma; family Lepismatidae; genus Lepisma; species Lepisma saccharinum. Next base: position 9,369 of record JAGDQP010001733.1, on the reverse strand, counting down.
TGGTTGTATCACCGGCTGATTAATTAGTTAATTGTGCAATTAATAAACATAATTCAATTAGCATGTTGCAACTTTTCTCATTTTCCTCTTTCTTTAAATCCCGGGAATGTTTTCAATAGCACAATGTCTCTCTACACAAGAAAGCGGGGTTATGACGTCATTGTCCAAAACATATTCTCGTAATTTCTTAATTCTTTGTATACACCATGTGTGTTGACAGAACTAAGTGACAGTAAACCCTACGGTATGAGTAGTGATTCCAGTGATGTTTTTCCTACCACGCAAGTTCTTATCTTGGATAAGTTGTAACCTCAATTCCCCTTTTCCCAATTTTTGCCGGTAAATAAAGAAGGCTTCTTTATTTTCATGTATTGTTGAAAGTCAAGAGAAAACAAGGTGAGCTGACCGCTATGTGGTGGAAGGATATGAGGAAAGTTAACGTTCTTAGTACTTACCAACATGTCTGTTCCACCACAAGTTGGAAACTTTCGTGATCTGCGTAGTATATGTTGACAAATCTGATCAAATGACATCATGGAAAACTATCAAGTGAACCAGCAAACTATACCTTCACCTACTTCACAAGAGGACAGTCGATGTCTTTGGGGACAGTCAGGTGATAAAACAACGCCTCAAGTCCCTTTAATATTTTAGAGGGGTTTTGATCGATCAGCATACTGAGTTGGGAAGTATCGCTCAGCCAGGTCCATCGAATTAGCCCACTCCGAGTAAGGTTCGAAAAGGAGATTTAATATCCCTTTGCCGAAAACAGCAGAGCACGCACCGAAGACGATTTCGAAGAAGACTAGGTGTTCTGTGTGCTACAGAACGGAAAGGAAATTTTGTGGACAAGACTGAATTACCCAGGACGGTCTTAAACGATAGTGCTGTTACCGCCCATAGATTTAATTTTATCTCATCCTAAGACTGAGGTACCAAGTCTGCCAAACAGTAGTGTGCGTCAAACCTAAATCCTGGAGTGAACTGTATATGAACCCAACGTAGGCGTTAGCAGCCGAGACCATGAGAAGTAATAACAATATTTTCTTTTGACGCATTCTTTGGAATGTAATGAAACTTGGGAAACACTGCAACGTAGTTTTTGAAATATTCGCTTTTATAGCATTATGCAGTAACAGAGCCGATAGGGCCCCGAAAATTCGCAAAAACGGGATAGGTAATTTCCCAGAAAATCCTATTTCCATCGATATATAGCCCCATGCGAGTGATGTCATTCAAAAGTCTGTTTCATACGGCATAAAATGAGGTTCGAATTGTTATCTGTGACCATTATGGTACGAGCTACGGGTAATTTTATTAAAGCCACCAAACTGTCTCCATGACCGTAGCAAAACGATTACATCTACAAGAACTGTATAATTTTTCCACTATTAGCTCATTTTTTGGATTATAATGGAACTTGGGAAATGTATTTTCTATACAGCAACGTTATTTTTAAATATCTGCTATTATCAATAATGCACTTATGGCTCCGAAAATTCGCAAAAAAAGAAAAAAAAATCTATCGGATATTCCCCGTCATACATCCCCATGAGAATGATGTATTTCTAACACCTATTCTATTACGAACAAAATGAGATACGAATCGTACGTCTACGTTAATTATGTTAAGAACAAAAGTTAATTTTTTTACTAATATTTCAGTCCGGATTCTCGGCAGAGAGGAGGAAGTCTTAGTTAAATACTTGCTAATATTTGTACATGATATCTTTCCTCATTCTGTGTACAACGGTATACTCTTTGGAATCATTTTTAAAGCAGTGTTGCCAGCTCTCTTTATGGATGTAAGGCATTTTATGGAGAGTATAAACATTGTGCATGCACCTTTTTCCAGTGCTGTAAGGAGAATGGCTAACCAGTTTTACGTTACATTGCTCCAGGAAGCCCATAGCTTGAACGGCAGTGTGTTATGAAGATCAATCACCACTACTCACTCAAGATTTAAATCCTCTTCCGGTCGATACCTGGAAGACCTTAGGCATACACACTGCGGTGTAAAGCTAAGCAGTAAATTCCTAGTGTCTTCCAAATTCATTGTCGTAACATGCCGTGATTTGAAGAACAATGCTGTCGCCGATTTTCGACCGTCACTTCTGCATATCTGTTCGCGCCGACAGAAGGATCACACCCACACAGTAGACTGATGTTTGGTTTTAATGTATCCCTGGTATAAACAAGTTCTAAGGACGAGACGTACAGATTTTGGTAAAGGGAGCTCGGAACCACTCCATTCAATGGACCCCGGCGGGATTTGAACCCGTGACTACGCGCACAGAAAGCGAGCACGTAGTATTTCAATTAATATAAAAAATTGCAGTTGCATTCTATATTGGTACAAAATAAAAACGGTACAAGTGCAAATATGTTCGTAACCTTGTGATTAAGAGAGACAGTTTCGATTTTTGATTGCAAATAAATTTAAAATAGTTCGTAACATATGATGAAGGGGGGACCCCAATGCAAAATCAAACAAGTTAACCGACAAAGAGAAATTACATTTGATAATTTTGATCTAGGTTAATTTCCAGCAGTATTAAACTAATGGAAACATGCGTATGATCACATAATATCACATTCAAAAAGTAATGACACACTTAAGGTATTATTACAGTCCTTTACGATTCGCTCATATGCATCGAAGCAATTTTATACGCTATGTGTAAGAAGCGAGGAACTATTTTTTTTTTAACGAGAGAAATATAAAACTATTTTTAAAAAACTGACAAATTAATATTTTATACATAGTGTTCAAACGATTTTACAAATTCGACTTAATGAAAAGGTAATTGTTTATATTAGATACTTTCATCATACAGCGTTGAAAACACTTCAATTGTTGTTCCTTCAGCGGATACTCTATTGTAATTGGGACAGTTCTATATTGCTAGTCCGCATATTCTTACAAACTGGAAAAGTAACTCTTACACTCTTACCCCTTCCGTGTGTCCTTAATTGTAACTATTTTTTTGGCTTGATTCGACATGATACGTTGGCTATTAGGTTGCATCAAGCATGAAATATAGTAGTGTGTACAAGGGTCATGAAATGATTACAATGGAGCATCTCTTTATTTCGGGTACGTAGAATACTAAATGTGATACAAAAACAAGAGATGGTCAGACTGCAATAAGGGAGTCACGTACCGGTACAGCATTCTATGCACCCGAAATAAGGCAACTTAAAGTTTCAAGTATCTTCAACGCTGTATGTCGGAATATAGACAATTACCCAAAGTTTGTACTGCCGAGATGAACTTTACCTCAAGGACAAAACCTTATTTATGCACAAAATTTGAATAAATCATTGGAAACTACAGCGGTATTGAAAGGAATCACATGTCATACACGCATGATTTGTGGTAGCTTTGTATACAGGCATGTATTTTATTGAAGATGTCACTTTCAAAGACAATATATTTTCTTCAAACGTCTTTACTGGGCAGTGTGTATATGAAAAGAATACGTGCAAATACATTTAACGTGGTAGCAATTTTGGCAACAACTTGTCCTTGAATACAAATATGTCATGGATACAAGCACTCATTTTTCTTAGCAGTATATAGCATGTCTACTTTCCAGTTTGATAGAAAATAAAAATTTTAATTTGTACTTCACATGTTATAATTGAGATTTTAATACAATGAAATTCAAGGCATACAGATACAAAACATACATGATTGCATTCCATTACCTTATCATATATTGAGAAGCAACTCGTTGTCGATGCATGAAATCTGTTCCATCTGTGCCAGTTACTACAGGCCCTCCTTTGGAAGCCATCCTATATTATTAAATTAGATGTATTAACTTGAAATATGTTATAAATCTTTGGTCGACCTAACCACGTTCACCTCTTAGCAGAAAGCACAGCATCGAATAGCTGGCAGGTGCTGCCACCAGAAGACAATTTTTGAAGTACAAGGACAAAATGGCTGGGTATTTTTATTCGCTTTTAACTTGTGTAATACCAGGGAATAGTATACACGGTCAAATAATATTTATTATTCAAGTTAAATTATTATACTGTTATCGTTGTATTACTTATAAATATGAAGATAGAATAGATTTCATAATATAAAAATGTTTTATGCATTTCAACAGTATAGCTACATTAGTAACTCTCAAGATAGTTACTTGGTAGGCCAATCTCTCATTGCAGCGTCATCATTCAGTTTCAGAAACATGCACGGTTAGCCTACGACGACGAGGAAAGATTTTATGTTAAAATTTCAAAGTGTTGCGTTTCTGTTTCACGTTAATAGTCTTCGAAAGTATCGGTTAAAAAAAACAAGCCCTAGATACAATTTTTAAAATAGATATGCGTGGAAATAGTTGTAGTTTTGAAATTTCCCTCTTGTTTAAAAAAAAAATCCAGCAAATTTCCCTTTATTGTGTGTGACTCGCGATGAAATACAGGAACTGCGATTTGAGTGTTTTGGTCTCGCACTAGGAAATAGTGAATAGTGATCACATCGTTGATGAACTTCAGAGGAAGCCGCAAACGAATAGTTTAGATCAGTTATTTCCAACCTGTGGTACGCGCACACCTAAACGTACGTATCAGAGCATCTAAGAGGGTAAAGCGATCATTATTCCCCTAAATAAGACTTCCGTCCCCGACTCGTTTGGTCCTTCATTTCTAGAAAATATAAAATAACTATAATCCCACAGAACACACTAAATTGATAGTAAATTTGACACAGTTGGTAATGTCAAGCCTGCAAATTTGATACAAGTTTGCAGCAAGTTGTTTGTTGACATATGGCAAATTTGCTATAAACCCGCAACATTAAATTTGCTATAAGAGGTAGGCTTAGCTGTTATTTTTCAATAACTGTTATAACATAAACAGTTATATAAAATCCAAAAAAAAGAAGAAAATATTTCTTTCTAATTGAGATTTATTCATTTGCAGCTTAGCACAGGAAATAAAGGTTTGATGCCGGAAATAATTAGGAGAAAGCTGAATTTAGGTCAGTTATTACATCATTACTAAAAGTGCATTTTCCCAAAAGTCCCCTCCCTTCCCCCTTGTGCTTCCCCCACGAAATACAAATTTACAGACTTTCAGAAATTATATTATATATCCGTAACCATTAGACATAGCGATATGATTCTTTTTTTATTATAATTCCTAGATGATAGACTACAAAAATTGTTATCATGCGTGTTGCGCTATTGCTAGTAGTTTTGCCGTAATTTAGATCTAAAACGCAAAATAGGGATATTTTGCTTTCAATATTTACACTTTTTACGGTGTAGCTTGTTTTAAACCCACAATATCAAAAACCTGTTCGAAATAAAAGTTGTTGCCTGTTTCATCAGCTTTAAAATGATGTTTATATCAATATTTTTGAACAATTACTGTGTTAGGTATTGAGGTAGCAATGACTCGAAACAGCGCGCGAACAACGCCACACGTCCTCTCCGCCAAACAAATTCAAAGTTGTCCCATCTGCTGGCAAAGTGTTGTTGACCCTCTTTTGGGATTGGGATGGGGTCGTGCATACTGAATTTCTGCGAAACGGTCAGACAATAAACTCAGATCGCTACGTTGACACCCTATTCCGGTCAGCCATCTATGGCTCCGACCAGAATAGGGTAGGAGAAAGGATGAACTGTGAAACCGAATAGTTCTTTCTCCTTCCAACTTTTCATCCAGTCCATCGTTTCGTTTCAAATTTACCTCAATCATTTCCATAATTCTCATTTCACGATTTCAGTTTCTCTTTCAAGTTATATCCCACTAAGAGCACACAATAAATCAAAATCAACCATTCTTCTTTTATTGTATTGCTAATAAATAAGAAATTTGTGAAGTTTAATGCATTCATTCGCTACGTAAATTTTCACAAGATTCTGACAGTTTCTTTGAACGGTAATCGATTACCACGCTTTGTTAAAAGATAATAAATATAACCTACAACATTCAATTGACAATACAACATCATCAAAGGTAAGTTATAATAAAAAATAAAATTACCAACTAAATTTAATTTCCAACTAATAGAAATTTCACTAACCTTTTCGTAATAGATTCCCTGAGGTTTTATTTGTCTTTCATGAACAAAGAAATAGCTTAAAATTCATAGCTCCTTCTTTTATTTCACTACCCACATAACAATTTCGACCTTTCTCAAAAGTTAATCAAGCTTACTTTGACAAATGGAATGATGACGATGCACGTTTAGCAATTAAAGCCAAAATGTTTAAACAATGTTGCATCAAGCACTCTAGTTTACAGAAATCAAGGTTGAGGTATTCTTGCCAGGACAAGAAAGGAAAATAAATTGTACTTCTTACAAAAATAAACAAGTTGTTCTGGATAGAAATCGAACCTAGGGCCATTGGCACACTAATCCGATGGTGTAGTCACTAGACCACGGAACCACACGCCCGAGTTCGATTCGAAACATTGTTTATATTTAGTCCATCAGATCGCAAGTAATCAGATCGTAGGCACCTCATCTAGTAATTGGCGAAGATTAGACAACTTCGAAATAGGCCTGGCACGTGATGAAACTTCAGTGCACTGAGACCACAGTGAAAGCGCAACGAAAAAATCAAATAAATTTAAAGTTTGATAAGATTCCTCGCATAGTTGCTGGTTCCAACAAGCTTGAATTAGCTTAGTTATGATTACCAAGCCACTTGTTTTTCCAACAAGTTTCTTTTATGCTTGTTTATTAAATTCAACACAATATCAAGCTTAACAAGTTCGAAGCAAGTAACTGACAAACTTGTTGCAAGCTGGCGTGCTATCTGGGTACGTAATATATCACATAAATAGGTCGTCAAAAACACTACCAATTCATCACCTATTTTACTTACAGCTGCACAGCAAAAACATATAGTCATAATCGTCTACAGCTCACAACTGCCTAATGTGGATAAGGCACACATAGAAGGAAAAGCATTGTTCGCGCGCTGTTGCGCGTCATTGCTACCTCAATACCTAACACAGTAATTGTTCAACCATATTGAAATATACATCATTTTAAAGCTTATGAAACAGGTGACAACTTTTATTTCGAACATGTTTTTATATTGTGAGTTTAAAACAAGCAACACCGTAAAAAGTATAAATATTGAAAGCAAAATATCCTTATTTGCGCCTTGGATCTAAATTACGACAAAACTACTAGCAACACGCAAGATAACCATTTTTGTAGCCTGTTATCTAGTGTAATCTTTATTGTTAAATTTATATTAATTTTTATATTTTTATTATTGCGATTAAATTTACTTTATTAACTTTTATTTTTAATATAAATTGTAAAAAATAATAAAAATGGCGGACAAAAATTTTCAACACTTTTTTTTTTAACATTAAGTATATGGCAAAACACACACACTTATGTAATTTGTAACGTAGCTGCATCGTTTTACTTTTTTTTAAGCGGCCATTTTTGGCACCTTCAAAAAATTATTCAATAATTACGTGCAAACACCAATAAGCACAAACAAAAGCAATAAACTACCATAACCTCAATCATTTTATTATCTCAAAATTCGTATAAAAAGGGCCCCGACAAAACAATAAATTCTTTTTTGTTCTCTTGGAAGCCACAACAACTACAACAAAAATCTATAGAAGGAAGCCCTATATTGTTATATTTTTTTCCCTAAAAATCAGTCTTTTTCCATACAGTTTTAAAATAACATTAAAAAAAAACACAATTTTCAACTTCATTTTCTAAAGTATGTTTCATAAATTTTAAATAATAGTGCTTAAATAGTTTCATTGCCTGAACGATGCGTGTGCTCTGTTAATTATTTTAAAATTTAATTCATTTCTGCAGTGTGTGCCGTAACCAAATGTTAATTAGTCTTCAAGTTAAAAATCTGCGCCTTTTTTTAAAAAATGTAAAATCTTATAACCTTTTTATTCCTAAAATTAAAACTTAAGCCATCCCAAAAAAAACGTCATTTTTGCTTTATTTTGTACTTAACTCTCGTTAAACGTCCCTCTCGTTATTACAACTCACCCTTTAACTGAGTTAAGCTCAAGTAAACTTTATTTAGCCCCCAAATAACCAAACTTAAATCTATATTAATTTCGCCCCCACATAATTAATAAAATATTTCTCTCTACATTAAAACACAATATTCCACCGAAGCGAGACGTTCACACTAGGAATTATACATATATAAAAAAAAATCATCGCTATGTGTGTTGGTTACGGACCCCAATTTCTGTGAGACTGTAAATTTGTATTTCGGGGGATTGGGGAAAAGCACAAGGGAGAGGGGAGAGTACTTTTGGGAAAATGCACCTCTAGTAATGATGTAACAACTGGCCAAAATTCAGCTTTCTCCTAATTATTCCCCACATTTGTCCTTTTTTCTTTATTTCCTGGGCTAGCTGTCAAGAAACAAGAGAAAAACACCAAAAAGTTAACTGAATTCCCTGTAGCCTGTTTTTTGTTCAGCAGAAAATGTTAACAAGTATATAACAAGTATACACGGGCGCCGATTGTGGGGGGCATCCCCCTTTTTTTCTCAAGAATTCGACTAGTGAAAATAGGATTGCGCATTAGAAAGCTTGACAATTTTGTAATGAATATGTTTAACGTTGTAAAGTGAACAAATTTTGTTTTATTCTCAAGATAAGCTAGTTCTAGCACAAAACAAATTGGCATTCATATGTGAACAGCATTCTTGACGGGCGTAAGCCATAGTGCTGTTATGACCCATAAAATTCATTTTATCTTATCTTATATGTGAACAGTAACTATTTAATATTGTAGATACTTGCTTGTGTCTGCTGTATACAGGTGACACCGACCATCAATTAGTGAGCACAAAAGTAAGCGAATAGTTGTGCATCGCGAACATGGAAGCAAAGAACCAAAAGAACTTAAATTTGAATTTATTTTATAACGTCTTTATTGAAGCGGGCGTGGTTCAGCCATTAAAATCAGAAATAATTACAGGTCATACATTTAAAAACTACTATAATCCAACAATCAAACTCCCTTGGTATTATCCACGTAAAGTAATTCAGTTAATTTTAAGGGGTCGTGCCAATCACACTCGTTTGAACGACCATCTCACACATCGTAGGGTCTGGAATGAACTACCACCCAGCTGCAGAACGGAGAGAAAGCTGGACGTATTTAAAAATAAATTGAAGGAAATAGTATATGAATACTAATGCTGCACTTCAACTACGTCCTCCTATTATCCTATATCTCTTTTTCTAATATCTTTATCATTCACCATATACTATATGTATTAATTGTAGGGCATAAAGGTAAAGCTGTTGTTTTTCTGTAATATAATGATGACAATCCAATGTAGAGAAGCTTAAATGTAACCCTACTGAAAGAAAATAAATTAAATTAAA
>JAGDQP010001732.1:47515-116230 GCA_022664845.1 Lepisma saccharinum | reverse complement strand
ATCGTACCTGGTTAACTGAGAGGTTTCTACACTACGTTCACTGAACATAAACTCAAGATTGTTTTCGAAGAAATATAAAAATTTCAGAATTTCAATTTATTACTTTGAATTTACATATTTCACGCTTTCGGCTGTGATAATTTTATAAGGATCGGAACAGAATTACAGTTGAGTTGTAAAACAAACAAATTTGAATCGCTGGTATACATTGAATTAAGCAGAACTGAAAGTTACGTAGTCACACATAAATGTCCATAATTTCTGTAATAATTAACAAATGTCATTGATTTTTTCACAAATTATTCCCGAAATATTGTCGTATAATTTCTAAAAGTTTTAGCACAGTATTACTTACACGAAAGAAGTTCTAGTCCAAAATACATGGTAATGAAAGAATCACTTTAACCTTAATAATTGTGTGACGTCATTACAGATGATTACTACGTTATACAAAAGACGTTCTGAATAAATCTTAAAAATACAAAATATTGTTATAAAATATGACTTTTTCATCGGAGAATAGTGGCTGGAGTTGAAACCAAAATGATCGAACCATGTCGAATAAATTAAAATTTACTATTAACATGAAAACGGTACGCAAAGATAGTCGAGCAGACATGTTGCTAATTTGATCAAGTAAGGAAATATGCGGTAGCTGTCAAACATGGCTAACCGGGAATTTCGAATAGGTTTGGAAAACTGGAGACGAGAAATTGGCATATGATTATTAAAATCTAACGAACCGGTACTTGTAATGTAAGAATTCGGTTAATAGCGGCCCCATACTGAATTTAGAACATATTGTACATATTGATAAATAATCTCAAAACAAAAATGATATAAAATTTTAATCAGTTGAAAATTCCGAAATGATGTCGCTGAAAAGTCCTGTTAGCACTAGTATCGGTTTTATTCTTCTTAATACGATTTAATATATTGCATTGGAATAGACGAAATCAGACTAAATCGAAAATTATGTTAAATTTAGTGTTTATATCTACCTCTCGTAGACAGGGCTTAGGAAGTACAGGTGACGGAAAGCCAATACATCCACTCGTCTCGTTTAAAAATTGGAACTGAACTAACATGGCGTGGGAGAGTAGTTCTCCCAGCAAACGGAGAAGAAGGCTGATTCACACCAATCAGCAAAAAACAAGTCACGAAGCATTGACTAGGGCCAATCAAAATCAAGCGTTAGATCCAAGTCATTGCTGCGTGACTAACGAAAACCTGGATAGATAACGATTAAAAATCCAAAGAAAAATCCAAACGGAACACGCTCAAAGAGTCTAAAACCAACCAAAGAGAATGAGCTAAAGAGAACACACAGAAAGAAAACAAACCAGAGACTAAGAAAATAAAAGGGGAGAAAATAAAAATAAAAATGGAACAGCAACTAGACTGTTACACGGTAGTCGAGCTTAAGAAGAAGTTGGATAAAGCATTAATGACCAGAAACGCAGTTCATCTGTGATTTCAAAAGGCAAAAGTTATTGTACGGAATTATTCAAGAACCTATTAAGACAGAAATAAGGAATAAGAAAATAGAATTCAAAGTGTGTGAAAATAAGATATGATATCAGTTTATTCATGTTGCCGTATAGACGTCAAGTTGCGAGGGAAACAGCCACGTATGTGTCAAGTTGAAGCAACCAAGTCAAGGAAGAAACAGTGAAGCTGCAAAAAAATTGGTTCTTGAAAATCCTTTGAAGTCTTATTAGTTTTTTTCTTTTTTTTTTGGCAGGGGGTTGTTTTACGAATTGCGAGCTCACTATTATTCACGAAAATCCACAAGGTTGTTTGTTTAACTTTCAATAAAATTTGCTCGAAATAAAACAAAACAAAAAAAAGGCCAGTAGATTCTCCGATTAGACCACGCGCAAAAATAAGATTATTTTGTTATTTCCAATTCAACAGAGATGGTGTAACTTTGAAAATACTTTCGCCTTCTGAATATATTTTTGTAATTCTTTTCTCAGATAGCTTTTTTTTTCTCTTATATCGTTAAACATAAACTTCAAAGTAGCAAAACTTTCTCTTAAGTAAAACTTGAACAGAGTTGTTGAAGAAAAGGAAGGAGTGAGGGGGGTGGAGAAGAAATGGAATTTTCTGTTATTGCTACTCGATTTCGGATTCAATTTCCAACCCCCTGCTAGAAGATCTTCTCTCGGGACAGAAAGGGTTGAAAAAGATCACTTGAAAGAGAAGGAGAAAGAGGAAGAGAGAGAGAGAGAGAGAGAGAAGAGAGAAAGAAAAGGAATGAAAAATAACTGACATGAATTTCCTCTTCAAAACTTTAGTAGTTTCTCTTTCCGTTTTCGTCTCCCCCTTTTTCCTGTGCAGTTGGGGGTGACTGGGAGGACTACGCACAGATATTCTCCATCCTACAACCCCGATCTCATCCCCCCGCCCCCCACAGTTTCTCTCAATTTCAACTCTCATTCCATACTTACAACATTTCTCCAGTTTCCCAATATTTGTCTGCTATGTTAAGTTTATACGCAGTTATACATGTTTTTGCTCTTTTTTTTTAACGGACAGTCGGATGAATTTCTCTTCGTTTTCGTTGTACAAAACGGAAGGCATAATTCGCGCCAGAGTTAAAACAGTGTCTGCATAAAACTTGAACTTTATGTCTCCGATTATCATTCGTGTACGAATGTCTACGCGTTTTTACGTCTGAATGGATGTTTCTTATTTCCTCCACTTCTGACCATTATTTCAGTTTGTCTACCTCACTTTAGTACCTTTCTTGTCAAGAAGGTTTAGTTCTTGTTTAATATTTATCTTTAGTAGTCCATCAACGCTTCATTAGACCCGTTATCTTGCTAAAGTTGTAATATAGTTTTTGCACGTTTGCCATTTTTCGACTTTTGTATTTCGTTTCTTCCAATAAGTTCTGTAGTCTTCCGTTGAGTGGATGTAACCTTATAAATGTGTATTTAAAATATGGCGACAAACTTTGTGAGAGGTTAGGGAAGTGATTACTCACACCCGAATAAGGACAAAGTTGCTTTGAAGAAATATATAAATCTGCCTAATTTCATCCAAGGTCCAAGATACAAAGCTTTCCCTATCTTGGAACAGTTCTAGCTAGTGTTTTCGGTTATTTTTGTCCCTAGAGGAGACAGAGGATACCTTCTCTTGTTATTGGCTTTTCGTTAAGCTAGAGAACTATGGAGATGTCGGTTATATAAAGTGAAATGACAGAGTCGACATCTAGTAGCTATTTCAGCCTGACTAAGCTTGTCAATTGGTGACAGACACATTATTGATTCAACATCTAAGAATTCTACAATTTGATACAATGAAGATATGTTAAGGTCTACAAGAAATATGTTTATTTCGTGAGAATTGATTAAATGAGTATTATGTTCAAATGTACATGTGTTTTATTGATAATATGTGTCTAACGTTAATACGCTGGAAGTGTGCATTTAAAGCTAATATGAAGAACTCGCAACTTCTCTCAGTTGAATTGTTAAGATATATAACTGGAGACAAATTATTCATTAAAATTAATAAATATGTTTTAAAACAGACACTATTTTATTTTAAAATAAAGATATGACCATATTAGGATGCATACGGATATGTCAGTTTATTTTTGTCGTGGGCTGGAACTTTGATATTACCCCAAGCTTATGTTGCATTGCCATTTTGTCATATTTAAATGAACACTAACGCAATTAAACTAAATCTAGAATCATCGTTATATTTAACATTAATTAAACCTTTATCACTAGCTACTCCTATTGGTGAAGAAAATAATTATGAAAATAAACACAAAGAAAATAAAATGGATGGTGATTGACAGAAATTAAGACACAATAAACAATACATTTAGAAGATAATATTTGGAATAAGGATCCAGAAAATATTGTAAGAGACAATAGGAAGTACTAATGGGAGATTAGCAATAAGAAAGAGGCATTTTCCTAAGAAGTAGAATCTTGTCTGTGGCATTTAAACCCAGTTAAAATCCACAAATAACCATGCACCTGCCGGGAATCGAATCCGGGACTATTGCGTCGTTGGCCTAACGCCTTAGACCGCACGGTTACCCGGTCGGCGCGACGTCATTTGTAACGATGAAGCCGTAATTATGAGCGCCTGTAGATCCGAAACTAAGTAGATTTCGGAATTTCTTCAAAGGAAAGTTCTTTCTTGTTTTGATGTTAATAATCCCCTCTCGGAGTTTGCACAATTACTTTATGAACTCCCTGTATGAAGCAGGAACGTGGCTTCTACGAAAGTGAAAAAAAAATGATAGCTTTCGAAATGTGGATATGGAAAGAATAAAGAATATTATGTGGACACAGAAGAAACATAAGGAGGAAGTTTTGAAGAAAGTAGGCAAGTGACAGAAAATCCTGGAGATAATAAAGAGAGAAAAAAACGTTAGAACATTGAGTGCAATGAGATTGTGTACTAAGAAGTGCAACTGGATGTATAGTAAAGGAGAAAAAGAGGAAGAGGGTAAAGACGAAATTTAACTCTTTGACAGTATTAAGGAAGGAATATTGTACGCTAAGACAAAGAGGTAACCCCAAGATCATGATGAATGGAGAAGGTTTCACATAGCTTAAAGAACCCGTCACTTTCGGCACTAATTATGGTGATAATGATAGCCATTTCCTGGGGGAAGTGGATTCTTTCTTCAGTTTGTGTCGAATCTTTCTTTACTGTTTGATTGATGATCTGATCAATTATCAGCCATTTGTGTTAATTCTTGATAAGTAAACACTATATCGTTGGAAATAAGTTAATTTATTTGGGTCCGTGTTTTCTTTGTAGTAATTTTTCTCTTACTTGTCTTATTTAATGCATTTGCTTACCCCGTAGCGTTGAATTCATTAAAGTGGTTTAGATCCAAAATTATTTATCTAGTTCGGTAAAGTTTTCATTTCGTGGTGTTAAAATGAATTATATAGAGAATCTTTCGATTTATTAACAAGGTGAATAATGGCTTTATAAACAAAAGCCATATCGCCCTTGTATAATATCAAATGTACCTTTAAGAATTAGAAGAAAAAAAGCGTACCATAACGTAAGACGAATACTCAGCGATGAAAGGATTTGCTAATTTTAGTTAAAATCATAGTTTTACCACGCTTTCAGATTATGAGGTATAACTGTATATATGGTTCATCTAGGTATAACTTGTAGTTGTAGAGCTCTAATGGAAGATAAATACAGAATGTATAGCGACTGAAAAAGACCTGCGAGATTTAAAGTCAAAGTTACAGTCAGCTTTTCCCCACCCTTTCAGAACATCGGCGTATGGCTGATCTCTGTCTGATTTGTAGTTACTGAGAGTTAGGTAGGAACAGACAGGACCATCTCTATGCCTTCAGTTGCGATAATACGGGTGTGTTAATAAAATATTAATATTTGCTGTCGTGTTGGATAACTGAGATCTTTAGGTCTTGATGGCTTTTATAATAGATCTATAAAGTCTTACCCCATTTTAATATGTGGTGAGAGTTCTGAGTAAAAGGAAAATCTGAAGGCTGCTTAAGCTTGAAGTCATGAAAGGCATCTACATTTTGCGTGACATCGTTGTAAATGATCTCCACAAATATTAATGTAAAATGTATCGGCTTAGCCAATCGTAATCGAAGTTGTAAGTAAGAATTATATTTGAGCAAAGATTAGTTGATGGAGCGAAGCACAGTAGGGATTTCCCCACGTAACAATTTCACTGTCAAAGAAATCACATTGCGCGGTAGGTAAAACATAGACATATATATAAGTTCGATAGTCCGGCCCGGTGCCGGATTACCAAAAATGCTGGACTATTGGGCGGTACCTCTTACTACTGGTATAGGCTAAGCCGTACAGCGAAAACAATGAACTGAACCTGTGTGTGGTAACAGCCGAGTAAAGTCCGAACGCTTCCGACTGATTCCGAACAATGCTGATTGCGTCTAACAGTAGCAGACGCGTAATGGACACTTCCGAGTGGTCCCGAACCGCGCCAAGCGCTTTCAACTGTCGTTCACAAGCGTTTACAGGAAAAAGAAAACTGGGATGATGCCTGACAATCGGGCGTTCCGGGCTGTTGCATGCCGGTCTATCGGACTTCTACTGTAATTTGTTGTTTGAACGCACGATTTGGATCGGCTTAGGACAAGAAAAGCAGACATGATTGCCACAAGAGCAAGTGTAGCAACATTTCGACGTCTGAGAATTATTATATCGTCGTATCTTCATAGCATTTTATTAGGAGATAAAACAATTAAATCTTCAAGCGTCGATTTATAAATATATTTCAATACTTTCAAATTAATTTAAAGCAATCAACAAAAGCACATTTCAGTCATTATGGAGACGCGGCACATTATTAGCTGTCACTACAATGTTACAATCTACGCAATTTAGGAAACAGAACATAAAATTAATTTAAGCATCCTTTCTATCGATTTATAAAAATGTTAAAAAGTGTATGTCTTACAGTAACCCTTGCTCTTAAATATGGATTAACTTGCACCTAACAACAATAACTATCACGGAAAAACTTTGGGAAACAAACAAGTATTAAGTTGTAAATAAAATAATAAAAAATACCTTAAATTAATTATTTCTAAAATCAGTTATTTGCTTTTTTTTTATACATAGATCTCTTCCTCCATCTACTGTCTTTATAAGAGTTAACATCAATACATAATAAAAATCATAGTTTGAAAACAAAATTGAATACGTTCCACAACACCAATTGACAGCCACGGAATCTACAATGAAATATTGGAAGTAATCCGTATTGAAGATAATTAATAGAACAGACTTTATTAGGCATATTTCTTTATAAAATATTATTAAAAACGTAGGGTACACTAGGTCGATTCGGATCACCAGGGTAAATTGGGTCATTTTAAGTTTTATTATATGTTATAATGACAAGAGAAAATTGAATAGAGTACTATTAACACCACTGTGCTGCCGCCTTTTTAGACGAGTAAACTTGAGGAACACTTCTATGAACAATGCTTTTCGTAGCTCGAATGGTACTACGTCATGAAAGACCGATAACGGTTTCTTATTCCTCTACAAGATGGAAGAACATTGCTAACAACAAAGGTGCACTCACCGATTCAGTACACTCTTAATATTCTAATCTCAAAATATCCTAATTTACCCCGTAATCCGAACTTCCTCAGTGTGCCCGACATGATCCTTATAAAACTTCTCAAATTTATGACCATCAACTTGTGTACGTTTAATAAGTTGAGCGAAAGATAACACCCTTGCATTAATCTCTTCTCACAAACAAAATATATATTTCTAAACGAAAAACGCATTCAGAAGTATTCACTTGTTGAGCTGGAAAGGAAAAAAAGGCTTTCACTTTTCCCTCTATAAAATCGTGAAGCTATAATAATAAGAATAATATTCCTAATTCACCATGACATGGAAATGATTTACCCATCAGGATAAAGCGGATTGTTTCTTGTTTCTGACATCGCTGATAGATTATCTTCCCTCTGGCCAGCAATGAATACAAACCAAGTCATTCATCACTCTTTAATTCTAGTCTAAAAGATGGGCATAGAAAAACGAATGAGAGAAGTAGAAAAATCAAAGAAGAAAAATTGACTTTAAGATAATATGAAAAACCGACGAGTATTTTCTTTCGCCTCCGAGCTGTTTGAATCTATCTTCGAGTCATTTATTTACATCTATAGCAGTAATACTTTGAGACATTAATGAACAAGTTAATTCTTTAATTAAATATACCATTCTTTTCTTTTCTACAAAGTAAAATGTATTAAGTTCGTACCGTCACAGAGAACCATATAGAGGAGTAACCTACATTTATAAATGGCTACGCATTTATTTTTAGTTTCGCAGAAGTTTCTAACCTCGCCGCTAGATGTTTTTGATTTCAATAGTTTGTATTCTTGAACATACCGCTAGATTTAAGCTTATGATTAGTTCATATTACCATATTTTAACTAACAGAAAATGCTGAACCAACAACAGAATGTCAGTTTATCCTGATCTTTAAGAAAATTAGTAATTGATCTCAGAGACATCTCGCGGTGAGAAGCAGAACTTGCTCTAGTGAGAAAGAAATGCGTATTTGGTTTTGAATACATGTTATTTGTCTGTATGGTTTTCTGTGTTTGTGGTCTGGACGGAGTACGGTTGCTAGACATTTTTGAACTTGAATTTTATTTTTAATTAAGACCTTAGACAACTTTGGCTCAGGCCGACGGTTGCTTGGAGTTTGTCTATCGTTTGTCCTTTGTCATGTAGAGTGATACTATTGTGCTCTTAAATATGGCTTGAATTTTGCAGATTTTAAGAAAATTAGTGTAATTTGTGGACCAAAGATAATGGAGTGTCTAGTGAAGAAATATTAATGCTTTCGACATATTCTTCAGTCTGAATTAGAATCTTGTATTATGGACTTTAAGCGTTTAAGGCTCAGGCCGGAATAGTAGAGGATGAAGGATGCGGAAAGGAGTCGGCTAAAGCCTCATTTGAAGGTACCATCACGAAATTTGTCTTGTACAACTGAGAAAAAAAAAACACTAAAGAAACTAAGTAACAATTGATTGAACCTAGAATCTCCAGAATACAAACCAACACTATACCACTGATCTACGGCCAATTGGTTCTTCTGCCTGAATTTAACAGAGGAGGAAAGTAAAGGATTTTTTTTTTATCGTTTTTAAACAGGGTCACTTTGACTTGCGTGATTGTCCACGCTAAGGAAGACCTTTCAACTGTAACGAAGACCGTTTAAACCTGCTGGTTCAGGGTGGTTCACAACAGTGAATCAGAGAATTCCAAAACGTGTGTGCTCTGATCAGCCAACCATTGGGTCGAAATGAGTTAGTGATGCTTTGTAGGCTCCTGATGGCCATTATATATATTGTTAGGCCTGATTACCGCACTTCCAAGCGTTACCGCTTGGAGTCACTGTCGTCTGCTTTCTAAACTGATTCTCTAGCATTATCTCAATCCTTTCTGTTTATGTGGATTGTTTATTATGATTTGTGTTAGCACACTGACCTAATTATCCACTTCCCATTACAATATTCATGATGAAAACTGGCTTCATCTTGCCCACGATAGATGGCCAACATTTCTTACTGAAGCTATGAACTTACAAGTTCCGTAAGACATAGAGTCAGTTTGGGCATTGAGGTTATGATATGGAAGAGGAGATGATGTTTGAAGGATATCGACGAGGGTCTAGTTTCAAGGTACCATACCGGTATTTACGTGATGTTATTGAAGAAAAGTCATGGATAAGCCTCAGTGACGACGAGCGGCTGCTGGATTCGCTCCTAGAACCGTTTGATTACTAAATCAACGCTGCATTAACTAAGGAGCTATGGCTGCTCAGTGTCCTTATATAAGAAATGGCATACATACATAATTTAATATTTATGTATGTTTTGTTCAATACTTAATTTTCTCTATTTCCTCTCGAATATTGTCTAATGTATCGTAATGACATCTCGATACGATATACTTTCCATACTCTTCTTACAATCACTATTTCAAAGTAATACATTCTTCCAATAACTTTCTTAATTTATCGATCCCCAACTTCTCTCCCCAAAGTTCTACCCTTCTGAACTGTTTGCTGCTTGTGGTCATGTAAAGAGATACTGAGAGGTAGGGAAACATTATACGGAAGCACAAGTTAGTTTATTTGGGAGGAAGGGAGAGAAGAAGTTCTTTTTATTTCCGGGAGAGATTCGGTATTCAATATTTGTTACCATTTAAACGAATTCCTTGCAAATGAAGTTTCGAGTCTAATCATAGTGGGCGAGTAAGGGTGGAGCAAATGGTGCGAAGGGGGAACGGCTTTTAATTAAAAGTACCACCAGTGAGATATATAGGGAGGAATAGAAAGATAGGGAATAGGGGGGATATTTAGTGTAGAAATACTTACCCTCTGATTCACAAAACTCTCCCCCTTCCAAAAGAACCACTCATACCCTCAGCTTCCCCGAAACATCATTTCTGTAACCCTCCCTCTTGTCGCGTTTTGCTTGCTAAATTTTCATTTCGAGTTCATTCGTTCCGGACTGATGTTGTAGGAAGCTTTTCAATGCGTCCCTCCTTCCTCTCTCTCTCTCTCTCCTTTCATCAACGATCTTAACGTTTTACTGAATATGTATAAAGAAATGTGGGCAGGGGATTAGTCTTCCCTCTCCCACGCCTAGTCGTCTCTCACCTTTTGAAAGTTAAGAATCCTTCTAAATGTTTCCGAGTTCTGTTTAGTTAGTTTTCTGGGAAGCAGTGTAAGTTTGACTAACGAAAGAAATGTTTCCATAAACTTTATTGGTTTCTTTGTAACTTTGTTGTGAATGTAGTTTATGATATGTAGAAAATACAAATTCCTATATTTTAAGAGCATTTCTAGGAAATCACTCCACTCTATCCTTATAAACTAGGCCACCATTTTGTTTTTCCGTTTTTCATCGACTATGATCGACTTAACTAATATGAGAAGGATTTATTTACTCTTTGATTTTTTGTGCACGGTCGTTAGAGATGTTCACGAAACGAAATATAAAAATAGTATTTTTAAAAATTCATTTTCATTTTTCAATAATATTTTCCTTAGTATCTTTGTATTTGGTCCAAAGATGCTCCAACGTCGTTATATCACTAGAAAAGTCCGATTCGTCGAGTGATAGAAAACCTATGTCTATTGCCTCCTTTTTTTACATTTTCATTTGACGAGAAATCCCCTGTTGGCCACTAGCGAGAACAATATGCCATCCATGGAAATTGGGTGTAAGTAAGATGGTGCTAAATCAGGATAATAGTGTGATATGGCTACAAATTATATTTAAATGTAACAAGTTACTCGGGATTCATGTCAATTATTATTTTTGTCAAATCCAATATCGTGTTACATACCAGGTGTTTAAAAATGAAACCGGAATTTGTGCATAGATGGCATTAGCTGCCACTGTGGTTACCGTAAAACTGCGTCCTTGGCGCCACTTGCTTGTTTTTACTGCCGATAACGATTTGCAACTCACAACAAGACAAGTTACATGTCATAATGTAGTGTTTACTAGAGTTGAACATACCTACAAACTACGATGTGCGGACAGCATTGATTTTTTTATTACCATTTGAAGAAACCTGCTGCAGAATCGCATCGCATGCTTGTCGAAGCTTACGGTGATCATGCTCTTGGTAAGTCACAGTGCTATGCGTGGTTTACAAAATTTAAAAGTGGCGATTTTGACGTGAGAAACAAAGAACGTGGAAGACCACCGAAAACAGTTTGCAGACAGCGAATCGCAAGCTTTGTTGGATGAGGATGACGCTTAAACGCAACAACTCGCGGATTAATTAAATGTGACACGAGAAGCAGTTTCCATACGTTTAAATGCCATGGGCAAGATTCAGAAGGTGGGAGAATGGGTTCCACATGTATTGACTGAACGACAGCAGGAAAACCGGAAAACGTCTTGCAAAATTCTGCTCGCCATGTACGAAAGGAAATCATTTCTCCATCGAATTGTGACTGGTGACGAAAAGTGGATCTATTTCGAGAATCCTAAGCATAAAAGATCATGGGTAACTCCAGGAGAACCGGTGACATTGACTGCAAGACCAAATCGCTATGGACGGAAGACAATACTTGGATCAGAAGGGAGCGATCTATTATGAACTGCCGAAACCTGACAGAACCGTTAATACCCAACGTTACCGACAACAAATGATCGATTTGCATCAAGCTTTGCGTGAAAAACGACCAGAATATGACCAAAGACAACATAAAGTGATTGTGCTTCACGATAGTGCACCCTCCTACACAGCAAAACCGGTCAAGGAAACGATTGCGACGTTTGGCTGAAAAATCCTTCCGCATGCGGCTTACTCACCAGACTTGGTGCCTTCTGATTTTCACTTATTTGCATCTATGGGACACGCACTTACTGATAAGAGCTTCACATCTTACGAAAATGTACGAAAATGGGTTGATGACTGGTTTGCAGCACAAGAGGCACAGTTTTTTTGGTCTGGCTTCCACACATTGCCGAAACGATGGCAGAAATGTATCGCTAGCGATGGCCAATACTTCGAATAAAATAGTTCTTAGCATTGTCTTCCAATCACTGTGTCTTTTGTGTACATAAATTCCGGTTTCATATTTACGCACCTGGTATTTCCTAAGTGTAGTGACGGGCCTAAATGACAATGGTAGTTACAAATCGACGCACAAAATTAATCGTTTCTATCTAAAAAAAACTCTCTACTTAAACTGACTTGGCACTGCCTTCCTGAGTCCAAAGGACCTACACTAGATTATGAATCTATACATTCAATATGTTGCCATTAAGAATCGACTGCAGAACTCTGATATTACAAAACGATGAGTGAAACCATCCATCAGTCGTATTATATGTCGACTCTAGAAGCCAAGGGATGCAAGTGACATTCACGAATAAAAAAATAGTTCGAGGTAACCATTTATATATAACTCGAAATATATTAGACACTAAGTTGTCATATTTTTCTACAACGACTAATTAAGATCCAAGGTTTCTTTGTACAAAATATGACAATGGTATATTAAGGTCCAAGGTTTCTTTGTACAAAATATGACAATGGTATATTAAGGTCCAAGGTTTCTTTGTACAGAATATGACAATTTTGTGTTACATATATGTTGGGTTATGTATGAAAGATTACCTCGAAATATTTTTTTAATCGCTAATGTCACCTGTATCTCTTGGCTTCTGGACTAGACACATACATTACTAGATACATACAAATTATCTAAAATCAGAAGGAGTTCGCACATGCTCATTCACATGCATACACATTTCTAAATGCTTTAAGAAGAGATCAAATAATGCGTTACGTACTGTAAGATTGCTCTTGTCGTCGAATTCTCTCTAGAATAACCTCTCATAGTTCGCTTTAGTACTCATTTAATCTGTTTCCATTTCCCCCGCAATCGTTCGTAGCGGCAATGCTATCACTAGCAGCATCGGATCCCATTCTTTTCTACGACTCCAACGCTCGATCTGTTCTCTCTGTAATTTCTTGTTTGTGGTGTGTGTGTGTGTGTGAAATGTGGATGTGTGCGTGTATTCTGGCATGTAGACATACGTACACGGAATGTGAGCTAAGTACAGAGAGAAGAAAGTTCGAGGTTTGGTTTCGTTGGTGGTGTTAGTAGATGTTGGTGAGTTTGATTTTCCACCTTTTCAGCCCCCTTGAATTGAACCCCCTCCAGCACCACCCTTTTTCTCAAATTTCTTCCTGCTTTTATCCCTTGAGAGTCTCATCAGGTCAAGTGCAGAGGCTAAAGTGAGATGAGCGGTTGGGAAGAGGAGAAGGAAGCGGAAAATTAATTTCGCAAAGTGGTTACCGTCTAACACCGATAGAGGCGCTACTATCGTCTAGGAAGAGGTCTACAGTTTGCTTGTGAGCATATTGTGCACTCATTCGTTCGTCGTCTTTCCACCCAATCACTCTGCCACAGACAAAAATCCAGAGAAAATCCTTCCCTCATCTGCTCTTTTCTTTTTGTATCTACAGATCTTTGATATCGCCAGGGATCTATCATCACCCTTCTTCTTTGAGTTCATTTTCAAGATGTCTGTATCAACACGTCTATCTCATATAATTTTGTAAATGTCGAGTAGACAGAAGAATGTTTCAAGGTCAGTCCATTTACATAACATTATCCCTTCATAAACATCTCCTATTCCCCACAGAAAATGGAAACAAAATTTTATTATCTAAAATATTCATACAGGCATCGAAGAAGATACCCTGAAAATCTTTCATTGTAGGAATACAAAGAGTTAGTTGGTTTCTACAGCGTTTATTCCAGGAGACGGAGGGCTGGGTGTTTTGACCTTGAGCAGGTGGAAGAGTTCAAAGAATAGGTCCGTGAGGATAAGACAGTTCCTATCTAATGATAGAAGGAAGCGATTGATATGGTTTCATTAAAAACAAAAAGCAGTTTCTATAAAAGTGAAATAAAAGCTATAAACAACTGGAAGTCGCTAGTATTGAATTGAATAGATTTTCCCTGAGAGCTTAAAACTTGTGTCGTTACTAACCATCACCCCGCTTCTGGTTTCAGAAATGATTGTTTCAATGAAGTTAGTCAGCTTGTAAGGAACGGAATTACAGTTTAAGGTTTAACAGGCTCCGAATTTAAATTTAAGCGGAAACAAAAGCTGTGATCAAGCGCCACAGAAAGCAAGCGCGCTAACCTTTCGACCACCCCCGAGGCCCGTCTCAGAGATGACTGGTACTCAGAGGTATTTTCGAGGAGGATATAAGGGAGGAACCGGACGACACGATCTTATCACTAGTTACCACCAGCTTTTGTCCATTGAGACTAGAACAATCCTTGGAAAACTTCAGTAAGGTCAATCTTGAAGACCGTGACTTTTGTAACCCCATTCAACCTTCAAAACAATCGTTGTTCCTTCAACCTTGAAGACCGTGATTTTTGAACCTCTTCAACGCTCAAGGCAATGGTTGTGTGTTCAACCTACAGCACCGTGATTTCTGCATCCCCTTCAGCCTTGAAGACAATCATTGTCCCTTGAATCTTGTAGACAGTGATTCCACTGCAACCTTCAAGACAATTATTTTCGATGTCATAGATTGTGTCAAATGTAACACACACACACATTATGAACAAGGGTCGAAACCGTATTACAGAAAATTGTTTTGAAGCCGAATAAGAAGTATTCAGACTTCAAGGTTTCCACAAGCCATCTACAGTTTGCACTAGATGTCCTTAAAGTATTTATTTATTTTTTTCAAATTCAGAATCACAGAAAATTATTATGTTGATGTCTACATAACTTTTAATGTGAAATTTTATAGAAAAGTAAAATACAAGAACAAAAAAAAACTTTTACGTTGATTTTCAAGCATGATGTTGTTTTGAAATTAAGAATCGCTTTACGATTTATTCTTTACTTTAATTTTAAATTTGAATACCATTTTTGTCTGTAGCACACTTTATGTTCTTTACTTTAATTTTAAATTTGAATACCATTTTTGTCTTTACCACATATTTACATTTATTAGATTATAAGCATTTCTGTTTACAGTTTTAATATCATAATACATAAGGAAAGTTTATCTTGTGGTAATTTTAGTGATAAATTTAGAAAAAAAAAATATCAATCTACTTCCTCATCCCCACTCTCTTTGACTTTATATGCAGATTATTTGGGGAAAAATTTCCAACAAAATTTGGAACGTATAATCCATTTTCTTACAGTTGAGGAACCTATTTTCAAAAGGGTAAATGTCTACAGTATTTGGGGCAAATTTTTCACTAGACGTAAGAAAAAGTAATTTTTTCTAGGATGGTGAGCGTTATAATTGTGCGAATGATCTAGTATTGTAAGGAGATGGTTGTTTCTAGTTACAAGATTAGATAATTCGCACAATTATAGCGCTCACCCTCCTAGAAAAATATTATCTTTTTACGCCTAGTACAAAATTTGCCCCAGTGTACACGTGCTGTTTTGAATAAAAGCTCGTCAATTCTGCAGCGTAATTTTACACATTGTGTACGTAAAAATCTAGTACAGTGCTATTTGGCAACCAGATTGCAATAATAATAATTCAAATTTACCTACAAAACTTTTCACTGTGTAGGTTTGTGTGACTCTGTGTATACAAACACACACACAAAGTAAGAAAGACACACACACACAGTGATAAAGAGAGAGAAGAAGAGAAAACAGTGTAGAATAGAGAAGAAGATGATGAAAAGGAAGATGTGTGAGCAAATATTTAAACACTCCCATCTCAAAATCCAGATTTCCCCATTACATTGTAGATAGAACTCAACACACACACACACACACATACATACACAAACAAACATTCCCAGAATACTTCAGAATTCGGTTGATCTGGCTTAAGAATCTTCTTTAAGCAAACATCAAAGACATTCCAATGCTAACAAAGTGTCCTTAAGGAAGTGGAAACGTTTCCATCTGCAAACCTCTTTAATATATATATATCACCAGAGATGATTTTAACATATCGTTCATCCTGACGTTTAGGATAAACAACACTTGTTGAGAACAGTCAACAGAACGTGGGTTTACTTTCGATGTTGATAATGTTCAATTGAACAACTACTAAATATACAGGGTGGTGCAAAGCAACACCTACAAAACCACTTCACGAGATGCCTGACATGCCTTCGTGGTTGCATAACAAACAGGAATAAATTACATACATTTCAACAAATGTTTCGTGTAATTTCTTATCAGTAAAAGAGAGCGTAATGGCAGTGATCATGTTTATTATCAGCGTTGATACCGAAACTCGTCTATTCCTGCTTTCCAGAAAAGGTACGAGAATCGCATGCTTCCTTTGGGGGGGGCATTCCTAGTCCATCGTTTTCCGTTCTAAATCTTACAAGTATTTTCATAGCTATTAAAAATTTACAATCACAAATTTTCAGGACAATCTGTATGGGGTTAGGAATCTGTATGGGGTTATAAATCTGTATGGGGCAAGGAGAAATTATTTAATACTATTAGTCCGTTTTAAAAACGCGGTATATTATTATTATTTTTTTATTTAAATAATTATTTTCTTTGTAGGATGAGGAATCGTAAACCAAAAGAATAAACGTTTCTGGTAAATACTTAAGGCAGGTCACATGACAACGTACAGAAGTGGACGTAGTAGAGAAATATCACGTTTAAAGGTTGTAAGCATGAACAGATTGTAAACAGTATGGTAAATCGACATCACCGAGATGAAATCTGAAGTCAGTTCCGTTGTGTCGCTAGCCTGCTTTACAAGGTTGAGTGCATATAGTGAAAAAGTACCTTAACAAGAAGACTGTTGCATCACCGGATTGCAATCCAGCTTATAAATAGATGGCGCTGAATTGAAATCTGATGTCAGTTTATCACTACCTGCTCTGGTTGAGACAGTAGTCCAAGATTTATAGAATTAAAGGTTGTCTTCCACGTGACGTCATTAAAATTATACAAGGATGTTAGCATTAGATGATAGGCTAAGATTTAAAAAAAAATCCGAATGTCACAACCTCAGTCCATCTGGGTGTGCATAGCCACAATTTAGGAGACAAGTAAAGGCGTAAAGTGAAGGTTGTCTCACAAAAGGTAAAACATTGCTCAGTGGCGTCACTGAAGGAGATCGAAATGCATTGATAAATAGTATTGACAATCACTTCACCTTAAGTCTTTACTGATCTCCTAAATTCTGGTTGTAGTCTCCAAAATGGCGAACTGATGCTTTTTTATCCTCTTATTCTGATACCCTTGGAAAACAAATGACGTCACGCCTGAGACAACCTGTTTGTTCTATAAACCTTGGTCCTAACTTGTGTTACAGACGGTTAAACCTAAATTGAAGGAATGCAAAGAAAAGACAATTTGAATCTACCAAACGAGTACTGACGGAATGACAAAGATCAACGTTCATAAACTTCTGTAACAACTAAAAAGAGCCAAAATACCTTCGTAAAGAGCAAAATGAAGTGAGACGCACGTACGTCATTTGTTCAGCAACGTTTCTTCCGTCCGGTTGCACCAACGTATTTCCACTTCCTTGCTTCTTTCCTCATCAAAAGAAACAAAAGAAAGACAGAACAGCAGTTGAGAACAAGACAAAACTTAGTATTGAAGTGAAAGACAAGAAAGACTATACAGGAAGTGAATGTGAGGGAAAGTATATATAAAAGAAACGCTGAGTAGGCAATACAACCGTTTGAGACGACAGTTTTAGGAGACAAACCCTGGGGAGGACAAGCGTGCAATCAACAGAGTTTTCAGTTCTTGAACACGCTGTGGAGGGGTACAGGATGGGGTGTGGGGGTAACTACAAGAATGAAGATACAGGGGAAGGAAGAGGATAAAGAGAAAGAAAGCATTGAGAATCTAAATTGACTCTCATTGTCTGCCTTCATGTGTTCGTGAATGTATGTGTATGTGTTCCAAAAACCACCATAGAAACTTTCAACATCACGAACAATTTCCCATTATTACTCAAATGAACCTATGGCATAGAATAAAAAAAGTGACGTTTTTTTTTTTTTTTGCTCTTTTCATTGCACAAAGAATTTAAATTTAATTGGTACAGAAAGTTATGTTTCTTTGTTGATTTGGGCACTTTTCTTCAACTAAAAAAAAATGCATACAAAAATTAATTTGGCTAACATTCATTATTTAGTTGCCGTATTTGCGTGCAGTTCCTGACCTCCCCATTCTGACATTCTAGCTAATGTACTCACGTCATCTGTCAATCATTCGTTACTGCTCTCTCTCTCTCTCTCTCTCTCTCTCTTCCCTTCCCTTCTCTCTCCGTCCTCTAATTCTTCAACATACATGACAGTTCTACCCCCAGACAAAGAACACTACCAGACACAGTCGTTGGTGGGTTCTCATATTGGAGAGTCGACGCTGCGATACTACAATATAGAGCGACCATCACTGTAAAAAAAACTTAGTGAACCTTAAGCCAATACACAGAAATGCGTAGAGTAGGCTAGCATAAGTTCTTTAAACGGATAAAACGAATCAAATGGAAAGGACCTGCAAGATATATGGTCCCTAACAACAAACAACCATACAATTCGAGGCTACTGAACCCAAACCTGAAATCAATTTCTCTCTATCTCAGAGGTGTATAAGTTCTTTCCCAATAACTGGGGATCTAGACAAGACATGGTATATATGCTCTGAAAGTACACAATTGGAGTAGTATAAATGTTTAATCCTAGCGGCAGACGGCAAAGGATATAGAAGTTATGAGGGTTTAAAAGTGATAGTGTAGTCTTAGAAAAAAAAACATATATTTGCCACATACAAGCAATTTCTATTAATTGAAGCCTTTTCAAACAAGCATAAGTAATTTATCACACACCCAGAAACACATTCTCGCATATATATATTAAAAAGCAGACTACAAAGAACGGTTTTGTTTCAACTCGAAACAGGGTATTTTATGGGAAATCAGTTCACACGTTAAACAATGACAATGTTTTTGGATTAACAGTTAATGTGTAAATCTGAAAGGACAGCATGAGTCATACAAACACTCTACTCACAGTGTGCATACTTGACGAAAGCTAATTTGTCACACTTGAAGTACTTGTCGTCGACGATGGAGTCAAAACAGAAGTCATGTGGAGAAATACACATTGGAGGCTCATCATCAAGGTCTCCAGCCTTATAAAAAACAAATCTGATCATGTTCCTTAATCGTGGTGCCGAGAACTGGAACAAGGTGAATGATTTAACCTTTAAAAAAAACTTGTCGCGATACCAGATTTGGCCCTGCGTCTCCGAAATCCCTGTGTCAGTAATGTACCTGATGAACGACTAATATTGAACGTAAGAAGTGAACGTTCGAAGGTTGAATAAGACACCGAGAATGAGACGTTTTATAAGGTTAACGGAGTCAGGGACAATTTGAGTGGAAAGACTATCATTAATTGGTTACCATGAGTTCAGAAGTATTAGAAGTTTCGAACGATCAGCAGGGATACTCGGCCAAAGGCGATCCTTATAAAAACGTGACAAGTTGGCCTTGCTCATATTTGCTGTCCTCCCTGCGAACGCTTTGGTGTAACAAGAATCGTCAGATTTCGATGCCGGGAAGACTCCTGGTGCTTCAGATACCAGAACACACATAGGTCGTATGATCTCTCCTGCCATTGAGATGACTGGTAAAATCATAAATGAGTGGGTCGTTGCGCTCCAACAGATGATAGCATAATAACTGTTCCCCGGTGGGTAAGGGATCGATATCAATGGAGTTTTTCTCAAATCTGCTTTGGTCAGCACTCAAAACATTTTCTGCCATCAGTTGCTTATTCAAAACCGGTTCATGTATCGATCCAACGAAGTCGTCAGTCTGTTTTGCCAAATCAGCGTCCTTTCCTCGCCAATTTTTTACGGACTCGATATGTGATAGCACGACTGACGATCCTGTTTCCGCGTTTAAAGCGTAAAACCCATGATGGTGATGCATTAAAATGCAGACGAATGTGAGGATGAATGATCGCCTTTGTTTGCAATGACCACAAGCGAAGTGTCTGATCATGAATGACAGCGCATTTTTCAAACAGTTCCTCGAAGCTTGCGAGAATAAAGACAGTTAAGCACGAGTGATCAAAAGGTTCTAGTTTTAAGTGAGAGTGAGGGTGAATGAGTTATCAACAATATCAGCGGAGTAATATTCATCCACAATGTACTTTTACCGTGATATTCGGGAAAACAGACTTAAACTCTACTATTTCACCAAACGATAGTTCTCAAGGAGTTTGAGTACAGCTTTCGTAGTGTTAACAAGTGCTTAGTGCTAGTGTAAGTCAGAGCAGGTTACCGGGTCATTCAGACCTATGCTTGGGATCTGACCCGGTGACCTGATTTGGACCCAATGACCCGGAAGGTAAAGTATGGTTTTAAATTCTTTTTTTATGACTTTCAATGTCAGCAGTGTTTCTTTCAGGGGTGACCAGGAACGGAATTTGTCCTGCCAAAGCATGATGCTCCTAATAATAGTAAAAACATACGAAAAATTCTTATATCCCCGAAAACAACATAAATAGCCCCGCGGTGTATAAATAACTCTTCTATCGCAAAGTCTATTCTGAAAAAAAAAGAGTCTCACATTTAAATATATTGATTGATACAAGACCACCAACAGGACAAGGTCAAATGAAGTCAAGACAGGGTCGTCGGATTAAGATTGGGTTACTGGGTCAATTGGGTTAAGATGTTATCATTAAGTCTCCGAATCACAAAGTTAGTCTGGTCAGTTGTTCAAGACCAGATCCCCGGGTCGATCGAGAGTAGTTCGGCTTAAGTTTTATACCGGTTTACCGAGTCAGTCGCGTCATTCACGTGAATACCGGATCAGTCGGGTCAAGTTTCTGACCGAGTCATCGATTTACCTACGTCAGGATTAGGTTGGGTCACAAAAATGGCCTGCTCTTAGTTCTTGAGTGGGAAGTGAAGAACCCTGTTCGACATATATTTTACATTCGCACATGTAAACATTACACAGTACATATACATCAATTCCCTATTCATTATATTTTCTTCTAGTTTAACTTACTTTACAATATACGAAAAATTCCTTCTCCCCCCTCTCTCCAGCCGCCTTAGACCAATGTTGATCTAGCCAACTCGCAACGGATTTGACCTACTTTCCCTGACTTGACTATACCTGATTTTGACTTACATTAAAACGCACTTGTTCCTAATTCGACTTACATTAGAAAATATTTTTATCCCAATTTGGTCTACATTAGAAAATAAGTTACAAGTTTGTGTTGCCGAAATGTTCAAAGGTACCTATGGCAAGGATACGTTAATGACAACGCTGGGACTAAGCTAGTGCTCATCTCAAAAGATTCAAATTAGAAAAATAATCTAGTTTTGTCAAAATAGTTCCTTTCTTCCAATATTATTAATTTGCCGCAGTTAAAAGTAAGGAAGCAGATTGAGGCTGGAATCCTTTTAAATTCGATCGTCTGTCGTTTATACAAGCAACAAGAAAAGTTATGTTTGCCATTTATTCAGGCTAGGAATGGCTTTAAAGGTAGTCAAGGGAGAATTTTTCCCCCTACACCTCTGGGTGTCTCTCCAGATTTAGTGCAAATATTACCAAAGCTTTTTTGTCCTAATCTAAGAACGATTTTGTAATGATCTAAAAGTAACCTTTTTTTAAAATTCAGTACATGTGTAAAACCTTTTACTAAGAAAAATATCTATTTTTCGTACTACAAGCTACGAAAACAGAGAAGATTCCGTATAAAAAAAACAACCAGGACTCACTTTCTATTTGATTTGTAGAGCGTCTCGTCCAAAGCGGCTCTCCTTATCTGGCCGAAATTTTACACAGAGTTGATGGCTATCAATGAGCAAGTTTTAATCAACAAAATTGAAAATCAGACAAAACATGAAGGAATGACCATCGAAAAACTACAAAAAAAAACTTTCCTAACCATGAACCAACTCCCAGCATAATTAAATACTTATGTGGTCCATAGATGGCAGGTAAAATCAACATTCAGTACCCTACATAGGACTAAGTGAAGGTAAACAAGCTCATGTTATTAACATGTATTCTAATTACATTTGTTGCTAAAAGTTTCAGATAGCATCGTCCTTTTGTATTTTAACGTCAAATTTGATTAAGATGTAATGTCTCTTTGTTGCATTAGCTATACCGCCCATAGGAAAAAATTGATGATTGTTTTTCGTGAAACTCAAACCTAGCCTAGATGTGGCTTGTTAATGTACATCCGAGGATCTCATGTAGCAACCGCACGAGGGAGAAGTGTACATATACGATCATAAGAGGATCGACGACACTATTCAGTATCGGAGGGTGTGAGCTATTTAGAAATATTTTGCAGTCATTCCATGATGACTGATCATCATTTATTTTCTCATTGACTGTGTTTATTACTCCATTTCATCATGTCTAGCATCCGTAAATCTTCAGGAAAACATCAGTTGCCTCCAGTTGTCCAACGAACATCGACAGCTTCTTCATCAGGATCAAAATCATTGGGAGCAACACCTAAACACAAACGCAGCACCGATCGCCTTTCAGTAGCAAGTTCCAGATCTCGATCACCAGACCAACGTCGCTCAGCCAGTTCAAAATCTCCACCGACCAAAAAATCTCACGTTCATCATATTTCCGATTCTGATACTGACAAAGAAATGACCATCTCTGACTCTGACCACGCCGACCATCAGGTTTCTAATACTTCATTATCAGCTGTGCATTCCTTTCTTCTAACCAACTTTGACAGCAAATATCAAACTCCGAGACAACTTTTCTATTAAGTACTCAAATAGGTTTCTCGAGACAGCATCAATAGAATCATACCTACTAGGAATGGAATTATCATCCAATCAACATACATCAATTTCGCCAAAACTATAAGAAACCAATACAGCTTTGAGATTTTTCGACCACATGCTAAACTCACTCATCTAAACAGAAACAAGCCGCTTCGTCAACCACCACCACCACGTCGACCACCCATGCTGTCTGTAGAAATCAGGGGAGTAGAACCAGACATCACTGATACAAACTTCAAAGAAGAATTAAAACTGGAAGGACACATCAAACCTAAGTGCATTAGCCTCAAAACCCAGCAAGGCATGCCCAGCTACATGGTCAGAGTTCTAACCAAGCACCAGTAGACTATAGATAACTTACTACAAAACGGAGCCAACATTTACAAGAAAAGATACAGGGTTGAACCATCTCCTACTTCACGATCCCTTCCATTACGATGTGAACGTTGCCCACTAAACTAAAAACTGTCCAAACGAACCAACATGTGGATACTGTACTGGCAATCACCACACAAAAGATTGTTCTAACCTACAAAATCCGCCTAATCTCACCCTACCTTCAGCTACAATTGTAAAGGAAGACCTACCCTTACTCCCAATACACCTGCCTACATAGTACCTCTCCGTGTTCCAGAGAAAACCACACAGCAAACACCCATTTCCTCAGTTTAACAGCCATTCACTTCGCACAAATTTTCTCCTTCCTCACCTTAATATTCCAAAACATATTTCCTTTTGACCGGGTCAATATTTACAGAAGTCATCCATTCAGCCAACGAAATTTTCAAAGTGAATTTTCAAGCAACGTATGTCTATTTTTCCGCTAAACAACTCACACCTACATAACACCTCATAATCTGGCTTAAATCGTTATCATCACAGTTAAATCACTCACTATTCACCGCCATTATAAGCACAGTGACCATCAATGTTCTGCCAGGACTTCACCAGTCTGTCATTTAGTCTAGGGTCGCCCCTAGACAAGAAGATTGCCAATCATTCGTCGTAAATGTAAAGTGTCGTGACGTCTAAAAGCACCTCATCCTCATCTTCCATCTCACAATCAATCATATCCAAACAAAATGATTATAAGCGCAGAGCTTATAATGTCTAACAAGTAAGATTAAAGATTTAATAAAATAAAGATTAAAATAATGTTTCTAACATCTCTTAGCCCATCCGACTGACCCATCCTCCTCCAAACTCCTCTTCCGCGAAATAGAGAACTTAACCCTTTGAAGGGTGCCAGCGTAGCTGGCAAAAAAAATGGCTCAGTTTTTGTGAAGTGATAAACAAGCTTCCGTCTTTATTTTAGCATGAGGACTACAGAATTTAATCATCTACATTTTTTACAACCAATTAAAAAAACTAGTGTGATAATATTGTGTCAATATTATTCATACATTATACTATATGGACTAAGGTCAACCAGCTGTATGTAACCGAGTTACTAAACAGATCTGATGGCTACTGCATTAACATACTCTACCTTTAAAAAAATAAGTCATGATGAGGCCATGACTATGCCCACTTAGAGGGTTACGCCCTTTTTCTGAGAGGTGGTTTTGCTGGATTGCTGGATTGGTGCTGGTCAAGGAAGTTTATCTGAAACACTTTATTACTAGTTCATTAAACAAAACTTCAGGACATTACAATTTTATATCGTAATCATTAATTTGGTGAGGTAAATGCGATCATGATAGTATGCAGTGCTTACACGCCACAACCACAACAGTTATATTGTTAATGTTGACTAATGTATGTTATCTTCTGTCCCCGGGGTGGTTCGGGGCACTAATGTGAGACGAGATGAACCCTGTTAGTAATTGATAGATTACTGTGCAACGGATGGAATGATAAAATCTGGTGGTTGTGGGACTGAGAACGGAGTCAGGTGAGGAATTTCTAGGTGGTTGTTGGGAAGTACGGTGAGATAGATGCTTATGATAAGTGATAAGGGATTGGTGATGAGAGGAGGATGGTGGAAAGTATATGTAGCATCGTGATACATGGTGTCAAGTAGTAGAGAATGGAAGGTTTCATATAGTTTTGTGGTATAGCGTTGTCGTAATGATTCGATATGGAATAGTATATGTGCGATGGTAATACGGGAGTATAGGTCTGCAGTAGGGCTAGGTAATTTAATTCTATGAGCAATGCGGAAGGCGTGGCGTTCGAGAATTTTTAGTTTATTGTAGAATTTTCGTGGGGCCGATATCTATGCAACATGGCCGTAGGTGAGGACAGGACGTACAAATGCCTTGTACGTGTTGAGAATGACGATAGGTTTCGGTCCCCATGATGTGCCAGTGAGACGTTTGAGATCATTTAGGCGATTGTAGGCTTTGTTTATGATATCCTTGAGGTGGATGTTCCATGTGAGATAATGGTCATATGTTGTGCCAAGCTATTTTACTGTTTTAGTGGGTTTAATGCGAGTTTGATTTAGGCTGAGATTTAGATGAGTGGGATTACGTCCGACTTTGAAACGATGTTTGGGTGGAAGGAAGATGATGGCTTGAGTTTTGCTAGCGTTTATGGTGAGGTACCAGGTGTTACACCATTTGCTTAAAGCATCGATCGCCGGTTGTAAAGTTTTGTTAGTTTGTTGTATGGTTTTCGCTGTGGCAAGAAATGCGGTGTCGTCGGCATGTTGATATAGATGAATGTTTGATGGCAATGGCGGTAGGTCTGAAGTGAAGAGGAGGTATAGTAGTGGCGAGAGACCCTTGGGATACACCGGTGTTGAGAAATATTGGATATGAACAAATGTTGTTAATGGTGATATATGCGAGACGGTTGGTGAGAAAATTATAAATGTAACGAACATAAGCAATGGGCAGTCGAAAGTTGAGTAATTTGCATATTAGTCCCTGGTGCCATACCTTGTCAAATGCTTTTTCTAAATCTAAGAGCACTAAACATGAGGGGTTGTAGGTGTTACATTGGTTTGTTATATGGTCGGTAAGCCGGAGGAGTTGGTCCTGGATACTAGAGCCTGGGCGGAATCCTGCTTGGTGATCAGGAAGAAGATGGTGGTCATGGAGATATTGGTGAAGCCGTTTGACTAGGATGCGTTCTAGGATCTTTCCGAGAGTAGGAATTAGTTGGATCGGGCGGTATGAGGAAACAGTGTCCGGAGGTTTGATAGATTTTAAGAACATGAGGGTTTTCGAAGCTTTCCAGTTGGCTGAGATGAATCCGGTTCGTAGGACGAAGTTGAATACTGTGGCGATTAGCTGTAGTAGGCGATATGGTCCTTCTTTGATATGCTTGTAGGTGAGACCATCCATACCAGGAGCAGTATTTTTCTTGTTGGCTGTAGTGGTGATAATATCTTCAACTGTAATCGGTGCTGTGAGTTGTTTATTCTCATTGATCTCATGTCTGGCATGAGGCTGAAGTTCTGGTGTGTCCACGTTGACACGACGAATAGGATGGTTTCTGGCTGGGATGGTAAGCGGCGGCGTAAAGATTTCCTGGAGATGAGCTGCAAAGGCATCTGCTTTGTCCTTGTCAGATTGTAGAGGCTGGTCATTCTGTATCAGTAGATATGTTGCGGCAGTGCGTTGTCCAGTTAGAATATTGAACCTTTCCCAAAATTTTGTTGGATGTGCAGTATCGTTGAGTTGATTACAAGTCTTAACCAATTGACGGAGTTTGTATTCATTTAGATAGTTACGTACGGTGTGCTGAAGTTGACGATGTAATTGAAGAGAAACTGGATTGCGGGTTCAAATGTAATCACGGAAAAATTGACGGGAGCGACGTATAAGGGTAAGGTATTGAGGAGGGAGTTTGGGTCGGTGTGGTGTGGAAGTGGTTATAGGTATGTATAATTCTGAAGCTGATTGAATAGTTTCGCTGATGGCATCCATGGTTTTGTAGAGCTCTTCTTCTGTAGTGGGTGCAGCGGTAGTTCGTAGATGTTCATCGATGTAGTTGCGATAGTCGTCCCACTTGGCGAGATCATATCGGATTGTTTGTCTTGGGCGTGAAGGGTTAAGTTGGGGTTGAGGACGGTGTTGCATAGTCAGTTTTATAGGTACGTGGTAACTGCCTATAGCATCCAGGACTTGGATTTGACTGCGGTTTGGTAGGTTAGGAGACTGAATAACTATATCTGGAGTTGTTTGGGAGATAGGACGAGTAGGTTTGGATAGTGGTTGTATAAGACCATTGGTAGAGGTGTTAATAAAGTTTGTGAATTGTGCTCGTTGACGATCGCATCGACTATGAATATTTATATCAGCCATGATGATATAGGTTTTGAAGTTATCAGAGATGTACTGAAAGAACGGAAGTGGTATTGGGTGACCTGGGCGTACACTAGAGTGATGTAGAGATTTTGAAAATAAACTGTGGCGATGAGATGTTCTGGTAGGTTCATAGGAGGTGC
Source organism: Lepisma saccharinum (assembly GCA_022664845.1). Classification (NCBI taxonomy): domain Eukaryota; kingdom Metazoa; phylum Arthropoda; class Insecta; order Zygentoma; family Lepismatidae; genus Lepisma; species Lepisma saccharinum. The sequence continues at coordinate 88,981 of JAGDQP010001732.1, read as the reverse complement.
CAGATGAAGGCGATGTGGGATGGTAATTTTGTAGCCTATGGCCACTCCTCCGTTAGCTCTGAGTGCCGGTGTGGTGTTTTCACGTCTGATAAGGTGATAGCTACGGATTTTGCAAGATGATGCTGCAGCGAGATGAGTTTCATTGAGGAGAAATGCGTGTGCTTTTTAAGGAGAAGTGCTTCAAAAAGCGGCTTGTGTATTGTAAGTGAACTGATATTTACATATAGCATTACCACATCCATAATTAAATGTATGATGTATACTCTACCTTTTGCGAAAGAAATTTGTACAAATCAGTATTAAGAAACGATAGGGGAAAGAAGACAAATTATACAAGAAATTATATGAAAGTTTACTCGTTTCATGTATTTCACAAACATTTTATTTTAAACAGGGAATCACTTAACACATAAATCAAATTTAGTTGAAATAATAAACGGAAGAGTCTTCTTTGAACAACCTCCAAAAATCCCTTTTGGTGTCTCCATCTATATTTCGTTTGTATATCTAGGAAATTAAACAGAACCTAGCTAAAGTAATAAATTCTATCTTGTTTATTTTTTTTTTAAAGAAAATTCCTCACACACACACAAATACAGAATTCCACTCTTCACTATAACTGTATAATTATTAAAAATATATATAATACATTTTAAGCTCATTAATACTTTTTAAAGTCATCAAGATCTTATAACAGAATAACTACTTGAGAAAGAATAAAAATGGAATGAAATCATAAAATAAATGCCTTCACAATTGAGGTTAAGATGACTGCTTATGACGAGCTGAAGAACGGTTTAACTGTTCCTTTGACGCTAATAAATCTGAGAAACACACCCGGAGAGAGAAAAGCGGGGAACACGACAGAAAGAGAGAGAGAGAGAGACTGCCACCCCAACCCAGATTAGAAGGGGGAGTGAGGTGTTAAGAGCAAGAGAAAATTCTATTTCTGAACTTTCACACAGCCATTCCATTCTTTTTGAGATGTAACTGTGAGAGGCAACCATCTCCCATGGCTTTTATGCGATTTTAATCCGATGCATTTTCTCTTTAATACAGACAGAAGAAGAAAATGAAAGAGAGAGAGTTAGCATTTGACGGTGAGAGAATTGAATTTGACGAGGTAAAGATTTTAACGATCCTCTTTTTTGTCTTACCGTAGCTGCTTCAAACAATTGTGTTGTGATTGCTGGGGAAATTATCTTCTAAAGCTAAAATTCATCGTACTTTCTAAAGGAACCTTCTTATACAAGGATCTAAAAACTTCCTCTCTTAGGAATTTTGACTCTTGGAATAAAGATACTAGCAATTCTCGTTTGTATAAAAGGGGTGAATTTTGACCTTATATAATTAATTATATAGACTCTAAAAGCCAAGGGATTGATGATTAAGGAAAAAAAAGTTCGAGGTAATATTTTATATATAACCCGAAATATGCGACACAAAACTGTCATATTTTGTATACAAAAACCTTGGTGCTTAAAGTATTCATATGGAAAATATGACAATTTTTTGTCACATATTTAGGCTTATATATATAACAATAAATACCTCGATTCTTTAATTCGTCAATGTCAATATCCCTTAGCTTCTGGGGTCGACAAATAATATTGGGTGGACTTTTAATATAATGTTACTATAAAAAATAAATTACATTTAAATATCGTATCACATCTAAGATAAACTAACCTCTCGTGAGTGGTTTTGTGCGAATTAAGCTTAGTTTTCACTGGGACGAAACAGTCTTTGTTCACTAACAACCATTGTTGAATTTGTTTATCTAAAGGTAACTAGGAACAAATCGTATTGAGTTCTAACACCTTTCAATTTCTGATTATTGGATTGCATCCCACTAAGATCGAGGACTTAGGATGATCGTCACTGGGGGTGGGGGTGGGGGGTGGAATTCAGATTCGATTCATGCAAATAACTATCCTGACTGAGGTTTCCTCAGTTTCATGAGGCACTATTCCTCATTCCTGTCTTGGAAGAGTGTCCGCCGTGTGATGTTAGGTCTTCTTTGCCATGTAATAGGAATAAATACCTACTGTTCAATTTACGCAATGGGAATTGAATTAATTATCAACTTATATCGTAATGTTCCCTTCAGTTTTGATTTGGTAGAGTCAAAGAAGTACGGGATTAGTTTATAGCCCTCAACCCTTTATTTACATACAAGAACAAAGTTAACAAAATTACCGCCCCGAAGAACACAGTCTACAGTTATCTGATTACAAATGATTAAAGATGTTTTATTTAATAGTGATCAGTTAGAGATCCTGGAAAATAGGATGACACCAGTTCCTTAGCGAGCTGCGTGTCGGGGAGTTGTACCAGTTCTTTAGCGAACTACGTACGGAGAATATTTAAGGTGAGAGTACACACCAGTTCCTTGGCGAACTAAGTGTGCGGATGACACCAATTCCTTAGCGAATTGCGTGTCGGGTATTTGTACCAGTTCTTTGGCGAACTACGTACAGGTTGAGTTAGGACTTATGTGTGAGAATGCACACCAGTTCCTTGGCGAACTACCTGTGCGGGATAGCACCAGTTCCTTAGCGAACTACGTACTAGGAAATTCCAGTTTCTTAGCAAACTGCGAACGGTTGAAGGAGAGGAGCTGACCACCCAGGGGAAATGAGTGATGGCTCTTGCTCTGTGCAGGTCCTTTTTAAAGGTGAATGTAGGGGTGGTTCCTCTTGCTTCTCCTACTTGACTCCAGCTCCCTCTGTCTTCCGTTATTCGCTCCATCTGGTGTTAGTTTGAGGAGTTGACCGTCGTCTGCTCCAATGTGTATGTATTATTTGTTTACTTGCATAACCACATGTTTGTCCTATAAACTTGTGTGTTATTGTTTATGCAATGTCCACGTGTTAGCTATACACGCTGGTCATTACGATATGTTGAACAACGAAAAGCTTCACGATCTTTGTTTGCTATTTTTTTTTTATTTTCATGATAATTTTCTTTATTGATATCACAATATGATCCTATTATTAAGCCTGTGTGGACCAAGTGAGTCTATATATCTAATAGGATTCTTTAATAATGTTTTGCAATTATTAAATTTATATTTGTGATTTCTGTCAGAAAATAGATAAAGTTTCTGTTTAAGAACTCAAACAATTAAACAAAAATAATGCGTCTGTGACATTTTTCAGAGCGAACATGATTGAAATCCTCTTGCTGCAGCATGTCTTGGTACCTTAACTCGCAAAAACTAATTTCTTTTTTTTCTACCTACAGTCTGTGTATACTTTACTTCAGCCAAAATAGATTAAGTCCACTTGAGATAATTTAAGAAAGAAAACCACTCAATACAGAGGCATATTAGACATTTAATTTCGAATCTGGTCCTCCCTTGGTCCAAGGTACTACGCACAGATGTTTGGTCTAGTAAGGACTGAACAGCCCTGGGAACAAGAGAAACTAGTTAGAAGATTTCGGACATTTTCTACACAGAAATTGTGTATGATAGAAAGAAGAAATTGATGGTATGGATTGTAGGCAGAGAGAAGCAAATAAATAAACAACTAATCAGGCATTAACAATTTAGACTAGCAATCGTGTTCGGTCTGTAAACAAATTAATGACCCGAAGATTCCTAGGGAACGTGAACCGATTGTGGTTTTCTCCCAGCCTTTTGTCAGATTCACGGCAGAAACTGCAACCAGGACCGAACGATTCCAATGCAACAAGGAAATCGACGAGTACATGAAGGAGATCAGAGAAAAGTATAGAATTTCAATCTTGAAGTGCAATGTTTAGGATCATTGTAGTACCTGTGTGTATGACATCGAAAATTTATTTAAGGTGCAATTTAATTGCAATTGTAATTACGTTCTGTACCAAAAACATTGCGAATGGAATTAATACACTATCAACTTATCTTTAAAGGAGAAAAAGAACAATTTCACAATCTGAATGGAATTTTCAGAATGTCAACCTATATTTAAAGGCGAAAAAAGATAATCCTACAATGTGAATATAATTTTCACACTATCAACCTATATTTAAAAAGAGAAGAAGAACCATTATATGATGTGAATAGAATTGTCACACCATAAACCTTTCTTTAAAGGACAAAAAGAACAATTCCATAATGTGAGTGGAACTCGCACAATATCAACCCACTTTTAAAGAAAAAAAGAATTATTCTACAATGTGAAAGGAATTATCACACTATTAACTTACCTTTAAACGGGGAAAGAAAGAACACTTTTACAACGAGAGAAATGAGATCAAACTACCACATATTTTACAACGAACGGAATGTGTGTCTTGTAAAGGAAAGAGAATAAAGGCTTATCGTTAGGGAGAATCCAACATGGGTTGAGGGAAGGCGGGGGGGGGGGGGAGAAGTGAAGAGGGTTGAAGTAACTTCGTCGAAAAAGTCCCTTGGGAATGCCAGGATGCAGACGGGAGAAATCGCATTCTGCTGAATATTAAGGAAATTGGTAGCGAGAATGTAGATTGGATTTAGCTGGCTCAGAAGTTTGTCTATTCAGTGGCTTATATTTGATTTCAGGAAGCTACCGAGATTCCTGATGGAAAAGAAAGAGCGGAGTTAATTAAAAGTTTCAAATGGTGTTCGCCATTTGTTTTACTTTTTCCGTTTCTATTGCTTTTTTAAATGGAGAACTGAATAGTTTTTTTTTATTCAGACAAAGAATTCAGAATAATACTAAGTATTAATTACTTCCAACTTGATTATCCTCCTCTTCTACCGTTTCTTTTCAATCCATTTCCAATTATTACATTACTTATGATGTAGTTTCGCTCTCCGGCTATTCATGTAACATAAACCAGAAGAAATACAATTAATAGTTTGACCCAGTGCTAGACTCATATGGAGCTCAGATCTCTATCTGAGGGATGCAAGCAAGTTGCAGCCACAATGGCTTAGATTTTTCCAGAGGGTTTTTTTTTTCGTTTTCTTCAGGCGAATGCAGGAATGGTATCTACACTAATGTCTTAGAAGTTCGCTAGTTCTTTCATCTCTTTCACTGGAATATTTCTTGTTGCGGAATTTCATGCATCAGATTTAGAACATAGCTATATATCCAACTCATAAATTGAAATTAAATTAATGTATAAAATTTGCCGCGGTTTGTGTGAATACAGGCATTAATTATGCCAGTCCAGCTACAAATGCGACTAAAGTCAAGATGAAAGTTATCTAAATAAAGATAATGTTTGTACCTGACAAAGATTACTCGCTGATTTTGATGTAAATTCGTATGTAGGTCTTTACAGCCAAAATTATAGGTGCTTTCGTCAACCAATAACGACAGGGGTATCCGAGAAAGATGGAACATGGAGACCAAGTAAATCGAATACAGAGTACGGAAAATGCCTTTTTTTTAAAAAAAACTGTGACATATATTGAAGCTAAATGGTTATTAATGGGTACTGGACAGGAAGTAATACATGCTGGATGGTATGACGAGAGTGGCCGCAATTTTGACTATGCTTCGTTTTTTTTAAAAATAGAAAGTGGGTCATGTGATATATCAATCTGTGTTGGAATGTTCCAAGAAATCTAATGACGAAGTCAATTTTGGCATAACTTTAATCCTGTACGAAAAAAAAATGACACCTTAAATTGATCTGTAGAATATCACATTCATCTAGCATTACGCCTTCTTAAAATTGGGACTTCCATCGTCGATTAGTGTTTTTTAAAACTTTATAGTGCACTTCATGTTGTGGCCATGAGGATCATATTTTCAAACATGATCATAGTTTCCACGCTGCCTCTTCTGTAGCCATTTGGTTTTCATTCTTTCAACTGTTTCAAGATTATTTTGTTCATAATTCGTCTCACACATTCTTCAGGTCAATTTTACGTGTCATTTTGTTGTACGGAATTAGAGTTATGCCAAAACTAACTTCATCATTGGCTTTCTTGGAATACTCCAGCACAGATTGCTATATTACATGAGCCACTTACTATAAAAAAATTGAAGCATAGTCAAAATGGTCACTTTCAAGATGGCTATTATTGTCGTCAAACCATCCAGTATATATCAGCTCCTGTCCAGTATCAATTAATAACCATTTGCTTTCAATGTATATATATATAACAGCTTATAAAAGAAAGGCGTTTTTCGTACTCTGTATACGATTTACTGCTCTCTACGTTCCAACTTTCTCTGGTTCGTCTGTCGTTATTTGTTGACGACGACACCTATAATTTTGGTTTTGAAGGTTTACCTAGACACTATACCTACATACGAAGTTTCATTAAAATCGGGCTCTGATAATAGGTGAGTGTTCTTTGTGAGTTACAATTTTCGTCATGAATGATCAACGTCCATTCGTAGTACACTACAGAACTTGGCCAATAAATAATGAAGACATCATAATCTCTACTTTCACTAGTATTTTTTCGAAAGCGACAGGCCCAGCAAGACATGTTAAACTCTTTCTATCCATCCCACTCTTCTTCTCGTATTGCTGTTTATCATACGGTTTATCATCCTTCATAATGTCAAGCAATTACACTTGCCTTATTCTTTATCCTCATTTCCTTTCATATACATCCTTCAATTTTATCCATCAGTATTCAATCTCTGCGTCAATAATATCCTAACCGATTCTTTTTTCTCTTTCTTATAAGTATCAAGTACTACCTCTCTTCCACCTACTCCCTTCAGTTTCTTCTTTATGTATCTTCTTGTGCCCAGCTGACCATTTCCATTCTTCTTCACTACATGTCAACAGTTCGAAGGATCCAAATATCCTTTCTTCCCCCTTTCGTAGATTCCATGCTTTGTTTACTGACCCACACGAAAAAGATTCTTCTTATCAGTAAATATAAACCTCTTTTGTGTCATTGTTATTCTCGAATTAATTTTTTCAAGTTCATATTCTCACCTTCCATAAACCTCATACTTAAAACTTGATATGAATACATGTGAACATGTACTATGATGTTATTATAATTGGATTTAAATATTTTATTTTATTCAATATGAAATGAAAATTATTTACATTGTTGTTTATATAAATTAATTTGAATTTAATATTGTTTGTAATTTAGGAATTAATTTTTTATATTACTATATTGTGTATTTTGTTGATTGTTGTGAGGTAACTGAATTTTATTCTAAACGTCATTGAGGAGAGTATGTTCAACCAGATTGTTGATTGTTTCTGGATCATAAGATTAAATGCAACATGATAGGATAAAATAATATTAATGTATTTAAAAGAATAGACTAGATCATTGTTCAAAAGAGATATTATAATATTTAATTGCATTTAAAGATTTATTTAATTTGCAACAATTAGGACGTTTGTTTTAGGAAGAAAATTAAATAAATCAAGATTGTAAATAGCAATATAATTGAAAGTTATTTTGTATATGGATGTAAAGGATGATGTCTGGTTCTGTAGTAGAGTCTTACAATTGATTTTAATAACTCGATTGTCTCTTCTACCATCATTTTATTTCACGCTTTCGCGTTAGTTACCTGAGAGACGGTACAGTGTCTTCGTGGCTCTATTATCGTTTCTCATCTGATACTAATCCTGACAGGGTTTGTGTGAAAGTTGCAATAGTAGACTCCATTGCTTTCACTAGGGGGTTATGCTGTTTTTTAAAGCAGACTTGGAGCAGTTGAAGCAACTGGTCTTCATTCGTGCTCATATCTACATTTAAGGATTCACGTCAAGAACCCAATTTGAGAAGCGACTCTGAGAGAGATTAACATAAATTGCTACCAGAGAAGAGATTATACAGGCATTTAGCAAACTGGGTAGATGTTTTAATTTTATTTGTTCCAATTTTCTTGTTGTCAGGAACTTTATTTCTTCCAATTACCATACCCTTAATATTCATTATATTTATCTTCTTTCCATGTTCCTCACTGCTTACAGTTAGCTGTTTTAACATTTGATGCTTCATTGTCTACAACAAGAACCATATACAAGTAATTTGCAAATCTAATACATATAATACTACTTCTGCCGGCTGTAACCCCTTCTTCTTTGCTGAGGCAAAGGTTTAAGATGTGTGCATGGTTTCCATGGCAACAGTACTTTAAGGGTCAGTTCTACAATATACCGCTAAGCTTCTAGTCAGCGCTAAGTTAAAGCTAAATCTCATTTTGCGTACTCTCATTGGCCAAAATCAGACTTGGCCTCAACGTAGCGCTGAGTAGAAGTTTAGCGGTCGATTGTAGAACTGACCCTAAGAGAAACCTATTTTCATGCATTACGTAAGAACGATTGGAGCTATTCTCTCCAAAATTGGTATTCTGATACAATGCTCCATGTTTCAGCAGTATCAAAGCTTTCATCTTGTTCTCGTTTACATAGTAATGAGATCCGTTTATTAAAACTAATATTCGCGTCTCATGTGACGATGGTTAGACCAATTTGCTTCAAACTTTGTACCATTAAAGAGGACTTAACCCTTAAGACTTATACTACATTAAAATGTTGAACCATTCACCTTTTTATGGTAAACGGAACTGAACTTTTAGACACATAAACAAACATTACATGGAAAGGATCTGATTGCAGCCCAAACTTTATATAATAATGTAAAGCAGTACTTTTAAGGCCTTAACCGTATTGTAATGTTAAAACATTTATCGTTTCCATGGTAAATACACCGAGTACACACATTTTCAAGCATTACGTAGTATCGGATAATCGGGTGTAGTCCACGAGCGTTCAAAATCTTATCTTCGTTCCACCTGTCAATCATTTTAAACCCCATAAGTGCTCACAATGTTGCCAAGTTTTCAAAATTTTCATGTAAATTAAAGAAGTCATTGTAAACACGAGTATAAATACAATTTTAAAAATCATGTTTTTGCAGAATGATGTAGAACTAAATTTATGTACGTTTATTTATTATAGTCATACTTAAATTGATTACAGAAGTTTCTGCGTATGTAATTCTATGAAAGTGAATAAAAAGAAAATTTTTGTAATGGATTGCTTTTTTATAAAAGAACTTTCCATATCAATTAGGAGCATGGTAATTTATTAAGTAAGTCAAATGGGACAAAGCCTAAGCTCCGACAATTTATTACCAATATACATATAATTTTTGCATTGTTGCACAGAATCGAGAACCAATATAGCTTTAAGAAAATGAAGCAGAGAATTTGCACTCCATTCCGAACAGTGGTAATTTCCCGCTGATGTAACATGAATTATATATATATATCTGTAAATATTCGAGTCGGGGATTATTATATTGATTGTTGTTTACGATAATAACGTAGAAAAACAGCCAAGGGTAAGAATACAACACTATATGAATAAAATTAACAAATGATAAATAATCCACCGTAATGCTCATTCACACCATTCATGGATGCTGTAATACGGCATTATCTCAATTATTATTTATAAGGAATAAAATAGTTCCGTTTGAATGTCGAGACATTAATATTAAATTACTCTATATATAAAGTTCCTTGTGGTTGAGTGTTATTGCTCTCTGCCTTGTTATCAAGACGTCCTGAGTTAGATTCCCGGTGGAGACTAGAGTTGCCAACTCCAAATTGTCTAAAAACCGAACATTTCGATTTATTTCAGTTTTGGAAACCGGACTGCACTATTATCTGAAACACTACTTCAGTTAAAGAGACAAATGAAATTTAGCAATGCTCGTGGTGTTTGAACAATACAATATCAAGAAATAAATTCACATTTGGCTTAAAATTTATCTTTGCACGATAATATAATTTTCATAATCCGCCAACTTTTGTGTTCATTTGAGATTTAATACTTTTGTATAAACTAAATTATAGCTTTGAGTGTTGCATTACCTTTTCACAAGATGTATACTCACTGTTATGACACGTAGAATGTAGTTCTCAAAGTGAGAAGCAAAAAGAATTAGTGAGGAGGGAAAGTGAAAAAAAAATTGGTCCAAATTATTTGGAAATATCAGCTAGTACGGCAAAAGGTAAGCAAATACATCACTATTCAGAACTTATAAAAATGGTTTCACCAGAATAACCTATTCGTGCTTTGGGAGTACTAACTTTTAAAATTGTAAGTCTTCACTTACAGAGCAAAACTTTATATTTAAACGAAAATTCAAATGTCCATTTTAGGAAAGATCTCTCAAAACCGGACATTAGACATTCTGTATGAACTTGTAACTGAACGCCTGACGATTGCCCTAAAAGCCGCACTGTCTAGTTCAAAACCGGACGGTTGGAAACCCTAGTGGGGATACAAATGGTTCGGAGCCCATTTGAAACTCTAGGTCCTGTTCTTAGGGCCTCATCTTCGTCAGATAAAAGGCAATGGCAAAGCACCATCGGTACACCTTACCCAGGGACCTTCAGGTTAGAATTTGCCTTTGCGAAGAACACCCATCACCATTCTATACATATAAAATGAAAACAAAAAAAATGTGACATTCATCTAGATGAGATTTACATAGTCTACAACAAATTAGCCTTCGTTTACACATTGATGAATTAACTCTCAACAGAAACTTCAGCAAGAAATGTAATTTGTTCTTTGGTTGTACAAAATCTGCGATACTTAAATCCATTTGACAAAACAATACGGCAATTCTCTTCCTAGAATATGTAAATTGAGCATTTAATTCACTACCAATATATTATATTAGTTACACAAATTTCTTCCTTAGAATAAAAAAAAAAAAACATTTTTTAGTACTTTCAATAACTTCTATTTGCTTATGAAACTAAACTTGATAGGTAGTCAGAGGAGTGTCAAATGAAAGGAAAAGCTGCAAACTTGGCAACGTGGTGACCGCTCGTCGTACATACAATGATTGACAAGTGCAGCTAAGGCTAAGATAAGGATTCAGCGCTCGTGCACTTCACCGGAATAATCCGATTTCAACTTAATTTAATGTACTGGTGTACACAATTATTCTTCAGTCATGAACCACATTAAATTATTAGACTATTTACCGTTTCCATGACAACAAGACTGAATTATTATCGACATATTGGAGTATGGCGAAGGAACGATTGAAACAAATCCAACCAAAGTTGCCAGACTAATGTAGAGGAAATACCGTTAGGGTTTCAACTGCATTGACTCAATTTCTAATTACATGAAATCTCTAGTATAGGTCAATTTTGTAGACGTTGCAAAATATAAATGAGTCCTAGTTTAAATGTAAATTCCTTATAAGATGCCCCATGAACAGCAATTCGAATCTATTAAAGCTTTCACGAGTTTGAAAAGAAATTTGGCAGATACGGGTGAAGACGGTAATAACATCGATGAGAAAGAAAGAAAAGTTTAACACGTTTTCACAAGGAATTTTATACTAAATTATCTATTTGAAGGTAGAACTGAAGGACAACAACGAAGGGAAGAAACCATATTCACCTCAGAGACAGTTCGAAGAAACAGGAGTTTACGCTACACAGTAAATACTTTGATGACGATGAGTATTCTGCACGAGGACAGGTCCTAAACTGAAGGTCCCTGGGTAAGGTGAACCAATGGTGGCTTGTCATTGCCTTCCATCAGATGAAGATGACGGCCTAAGAACGGGACCTACAGTTTAACGTGGGTTCCGAACCACCACCAGGAATCGACCTCGGGATCCCTTGCTTACAAGGCAGCGAACCTTACCACTCCACGCTTCTTTAACATTCTGAAATATCCTTTTCATTTCTTTGCCTGGAATCTTCATGGACACGGGAACTTTTAACAGGCTTGTCTCCCTACCCAATAGTATGCCATCTTGCAACAAAGTTGTCAATCACTTGCTTTGAGCTTGTCGAAGTTGAGATTGTGTTGAACTTAATAAAGAAGTATGGTGACTTGACTTGGTTGTTGGTTGTTATAACTAACCTAATTTAAGCTTGTTGGAACAAGCAGTTATACGCGGTAGCTTATCAAAGTTGTTATGTATTTGAATTTTATTTCGTAGCACTTCTGCTGTGGTCTCAGTGCGCTGAAGTGCCTTCACACGTGGCAGGCCTGTTTCCCCGTAAGCTGTCTTCGCCAACTCCTGACTTATACTACGGGTGTCTCTTGTTATCTGGTGAACTAAGTATAAATAGCGTTTGAAAAGTGTGCTTGGACGTGTGATTCAGTGGTCTGGTGATCGCAACGTCGGATTGGTGTGCTAATAGACCTCCGTTTGATTCCCACCCAGAGCAACGTTTTTTTAAAATTACATTATATTTTTCTTTCTTATTCTGTCAAGTCCATTTCATCTTAATTCTTGTAAACTAGACTGCTAAATTCAACCTTGTTTAAAATTTTTGCTTGCTATGCTAAGCTTGCATGAAGTTGGCACACTTGCCAAAGTATGCTTCATTCAATTTCGAGTGAGCTCAAAATAGTTATGTGGGTAACGTCGGTCTAAATTCAACGACCATAGCCATTAGACCCCAAGGCCTCGATATTGGAACCTGGTATATTTACAGCAAGAACACGACTTTTATTTTAAAAATAAAAAAAAAAATGTTAATATATTCCTAAATCTAGTAGTTGTCTAATTAAATTGAATCGTTGTTACCTAATTGTTATCCACTTGTTATGCAATCATCGTCTCACCCATTAAATAAATCAACAGAGTTTACGTTGGGACACAGGGAAGAAGGGGAGGGAGAAAACACACGAAAAAGACTTTTGCCTGCAGATGTACTTGTTGCCGTTACTAGAAGTCCCAGTTCCAGGATCAATATAACCATGGCTGCGGAACACGAGTTTTCAAAGGGAAACTGGCAACACCGCTCCTGTAATGGTAAAGGGCATTCAGTCTAGGGGAGGGGGTTAATAGTAGGGGTTTGGGGGGGGGTTGGAGTGTATATAAAGAGTGACAAAAGGAAAAGTGATGAGGAGGGGGAGAGCACCTAAACAAGGATTTCAAACGGAAATGTTTGCAACTTTTCATGGAGGGTGACACAATATGAAATATAAAGTATCTCCTATTTCTGATGCGTGCTCCGGAAAAACACACGTGAAATACAAAGTAGGCTCTACTTTGAAAAGACATATGCCCACATATATCTTGGAGGACTATTTCATCCTTGTTCTTAATCTCTAGAATCAGTCCCGTTTTTTTATTTTACAAGAACAACATATTTCCCACATATACTCTTATCACGTTATATATTATATTTTGTTCTTTTTCTTAATTAAATCAGTTTTTAATGTGTGTTGAACTGGAAAACAATGGCCTAAGTCCGTCACTTGTATGGAAGATGACGTTTCTTGGTGAGCTCTCTTCCGGAAAAAGAACCGATAAAGTAGTGTGGTTTAGGCCGTAGTGTAGGTCCTGACATTCACTTTTATTAAACTAAAGGAATCTTCTGTCAGAATCTTCGGGAACAGGACTCAAACCTACATGCCTCCGCAGTGCCAATCATGGGCAATTTTAGCCACTAAACCTTCTAGAACTGAGTTCATTATTTATGTTAAAGTCTATTAATGTTATCATAATACATACTTTGCAAAAGACCTCGGAGTGCCACGAATAGCGCGCTCAATTTCTGTGCTCGTGGACACTGGTTTAATTCCCGCCGGGGTCTATTGAACGGAGTACTTCGGAACCAACTTTGCGAGGAAAATAAACTTTAGATCTCATCAGCACGTTTAAGGTATTACTAATAACTCAATTCAATTCAATTATTTCCAAAATATTAAATTTATATTAATTGAAAGTACAACGATTAATAGCTGTGTCACAGATACGAGGGATAGTGTCCCTTCACGAGCATATCTTCGCGAGAAGTGGGTAGAGAGTGTAGTTGCCGAGGATAATTTAATATGACAGGTACCGTTACATTCGTGGTACCGTGACATTCGTCTGGTGCAACTGATGCAAAGCTCGTTCAAACCTCAGTGAGATCTCCCTAGGCCTTCGTGACCAAGGATATACGACCGAGCCCGGACAAGAGCAAGCTTTTGAGGCAATAGAACAAACCGAATTTCTTTAAATTAGTGTCAAATATTAATAGAGACGAATTCCTATTAAGCAAACAAGAAAAGAAATTATTTTAATTCTGGATTCTATTCCGCTTCATTTTAAAGATACAAGGTCTCCAACTTAAAACCGAAAATTAATTGACTTTATGTTTATTTTGCATGTTTATTTGAAACATTTTACATCCATAGTTTGCAATACTGCATTATGTACATTATATTATTGTTTACCTTCATCAGGTGACCAGAGGATAGCAAATATTCAATAAAAAGATTTGGTGTCATTTAAAAAATAAACTTATACATGAGAGAGATACCATTATCAGCTTAACGACATCACCTTTTGGTTTCTGATATATATCCTTTCGCATAAACAAATATAAACATACCAAAACTTGAAAAAAACTAGTACCAATACATCGTGTTTTCTTGTGTGAGGGGCTGGAAACACTGTTTTCGTGAGTGAGGAAATGGCAACCATGTTGTTTTCCGATGTTGTTTTGTGATTGTTTATTATGTTGGGTGGGTTGTTAACTGCTCAAGTTTCTTGTAAGTGCATCACAAATAACAACAGAGCCAGGTGCTTTTGTGCTAGAACGTTGGTGGAAACACAGTGTTGGTGATAGAAGATTCGCACAAGAAATTTCCTGGTGTTTAACCGCTGTCACGTTAAGCGATGAGAAATTTTAACAATAGATTTGAAGGAACAGCTAATGCTATATGGATCCACCGCCAAGCGGACGACTACGAATTATTAAAACTGTAGGAAATGAAACTCTTGTTGAGAGTTGTGCTGTTGGTCCACGGAAATCTACCAGAAGGAGATCCTCTCGAACTGAGGATCAAGGGCGTTACAAAGCTGACGTCAAGATCTGAAACTGAAACCATATCGACCGAAACTTTTGCACACTTCTTGCACGATCATGATCCGGGCTTTCTTTTGGAGTTTTCAGTTTTGCGAATTGTTTATTACTCGGCAAGAAGCTTATCCTCACTTTTTTTGGAGGAGAGATTCTATTGGCAGATCAAACCTCCTTTAAGTTGTTCGGTCAAGTAAATTGGCACAATTGTGTCTACTGGGTTACCGCAAATGTACATGGCATTATCATAAAAGAGTTAAACTCTAATGGTGTGACTGTTTGGGAAGTGGAAGTATCATAGAACCTTTCGTTTTGGAAGAAGCAGTACTAGCAACCGATATCTCCAAACGTTACAAGAAGCTGTTATTCCTGAACTTGAAAACAGACCTGGGTTGATATGACAGCATAATGAAACACTACTTCATTATGGTGTAGAGGTGAGAAACTACTTGATCAGTATTTCGATGAATGTGTTGGTCGACGTGGCAAGGCAGACTGGCCACCCAGGTTACGAGACTTCACACCCTGCAGTTTTTAGCTTTGGAGTATTATGAAAGATGATATGTTTGCTCAAAAACCGCAAGATCTCGATCAGTTACAATTGATCGAAAGATCGTTCGACAGATTTTATTAAAAAATAATTAAAAACATATTTTTTTAAAAAAGCACACTTTTTTAAGATGGACTAAAAAGTAAAAAAAAATAATTAATTAATCTTATGAATCGAAAAATAAAAGCGTGGGTGCTCTTAGATATTATGATTTTATGATAAGATAAGCAAGGGCACCCATGCTTTTATTTTCCGATTCACAAGATTAATTCAATTTTTTTACATCTTAGTCCATCTTAAAAAGAGTGCTTTTTACAAATCCTTTCTTAATTATTTTTTAATGTATAATAGATGAATATTAAACTCCCTGCGAGATAGGCAACCCAAATTTCAAAAACTAGTTGCGGCGTTGCGTGCATTTAAGGATAATTTCGAATTATTTTAATTAATTAATTACTGTTAACTGGATTATTTTGTCGTATATCTAATATTATTGAATATTGTATTGTCACCGGAAGCAAGCAAGTTAACAAAATTTCAAATAAATCGGATGATGAGAAGTGAGTTAAAAATCATTACAAGATTTGTACCAGAGATGATTACAGAGCAAGTTAATATAAAGCATGTAAAAATGATCAGTTATGTTATGAAATCTGTATTTCATTGCTTAGAAGATGTAGATTCTGTATAGAAAATTTAGACCCCCACTTCACCTAAATAATCTATGTATAAAGAACTATGCCAAGAAAGCTAATAAGCTGTTTTCCGTTTCAAAATTTTGGGAAAAACGACTTTTATCACACCCTGTATATATAGCTATATTTTATAAAACGAATTATTTAAAATTGTTACTTTAATGTACCGTTTAGGCTCCAAGTTCTTGTATCTCAAAAAGAAAACAGGATTTGACCCCAAAGATAGACTGGAATACATCTTAAGAATATTTGATACTAATTAAATTAATTCTGTACAAAGTACAAAAACTCGACCATTGCTTATAACATTTTTTTTAATATTTGAAAATAATTCAATTTGTGTTTCTAAGCACAAGAGTTATATAAAAACAAAAGAACTCTCTAAAACATTATGAAAGAAAACTTACCAAAAAGGAAGAAAAATGATCCGTTTAAGATCCTCTGGCGTTGAATAAAAAAAAAAGGATAAAAAAAAATTGAGCTTTTATAATTATTGTGTGGCCACTTGACTTACTTTAACGACCATGCGCAGTGCTCTGACGCAAAATCGGGGGCGTTCTCGAAGAGAGTCCCTAAGGGGCCTAGGTAATTATTTCCTCGCCGGTTGGTTAATCTTTCAGTAGGCTTTCGGACTGACGCAGTTTGTTAGTAGCGGGCAAAACAGGGAGGGAGGCAGAAAATACCGTGGGGGTGAACCCCAGGGCAAGACTGGCCGGATGTGCTTGTAGTGAGTAGATTGGAAACAGTGAAAGACTTGGCGAGAGGAAAGGGGTTTTGGGGAAACGAATGAGAGAAGGGTGCGCGGGGAAGGGGGTGGAGTTGTAAGCTTTTGGACGAAGTAGAAGGGGTACTCGTATCAAGTAAACAGGATTGTGGTAGGAAAATACGTAGCTTGAGATAGTTTTTTTTTCTTTTCTTTGGTATTGGTGCGTGTGGAATGGGTAGAGGCGGGAATTGCGGGATTTTCTGCCTGAGGGCTTTTGAAATAAAGTTTCTGCAATCGTTCATAACTTTCGTGTGATCTTGTGTGTGTGTATGTGCGTGCCAATCTGAGTTTGAGTTTCAAGAAATCATTTTTAAAATTCATTAATGAAGAAAGTAATTAGCTATCCTAAAATTTTAATTTGAGACGCTGTAAATAATTATTTTATTAAACATACAACTTTGAAAATGCTTTTCCTTGTTTAATGATAAGAGAATGTGTCTTAGGGAGGTGGTATGCGTTCAAGTCCCGCTCACGCTTGCTATACTAACTGGGATCCCACCATTCAAATTTTGGGATTGTACTTGGAATAGAGGTTCTCGTCTATACATGCCTCATTTCTTTTTCTACGTTTAGAACAAATTATAAGTTGTGATGGCCGGTACTCTTGAGGTTCTGCAAAATTCAGACATGTCAAGTTTGAGAGAAATTGTCAGATCTTTTATCAGTCCTCACCACCAGCCTTCACCACTTCCCTGTTCCCGGAAGAGTGCTCGCCGCAGGCCTTCATCCCTCCTCTAACACACAAGTTAAAAATTAAATTTAAAAAGTTTTAATCTTTCCTAATCTTGACTTATGAAAAGTCAATCAAACCTTCTTCAGTCGTTTCGGAATTTTGAAATTTTGAATTTAGTCAACCTTTTGCTAATTTCGACTCAAGCCGAGAGAGGTTGTTAAGGTGGAGAATTTTAGAAAATAATCGACCAGGACCATAGTTTTGAATATACCATCCTGACAAATTTTGCCTGCTGCAACTGACAAAAAACGTCAGTCAGCGTGGACGAGAGCCTGGAATCGTTCTCAGGACCTTCCGAATGGTAAGCCAACGCTATTCCAACTGAGCTACGGCCGATCGATTAAGGTAATTGAGGTTCTGCTCGAAGGCTGCTCTATTATCTGAAGGGCCGTTGGTAAGGTGAACTGATGGTAGTATGCCATTTTCTTCCATCGGATGAAAATGTTGTCCTAAGCACGGAGTCTATATTTTAATATGGACTCCGAAACATTTGTGTCTCCACTGGATATCGAACCCAGAACTTCATAATTACAAGGCAGTAAGCGTTTTACCACCCACCCACAAGGGACACAATACATTTTATGTAAAAAGTGAAATATGAGATATGAAACAGTACATAAAGTGATTAAAACATCTAAATAATGCTTTTAAATGTAAAAGAAGTGTATTTTTACAGTTCTCTTACGAAATTATTAAATACACGGTTAGTCAAAAGTCACTGTGCACCTTGCAATAGAATACAAGCATAAAAATGATAAACGTACTCGTGCAACAAATGGGGCAAATGTCTCTTCCTGCCTGTAGACATGCACCCACACGTCGTAATAAGTTAACATAGACTCGTAACAGAGATAAATTGCTGATAAAATTAGTGATGGCCTTATCTAGCTGTGGAAAAGGTTGGGGGATTGTTCTATGTAACAATATTTCATTAAACCTCACAGAAATTAGAGGTGTGAGATCGGGCGAACGTGACGGCTATATGCCTTCTTGATATAATCATGGTTTCCGAACATTCTATTCAACAACACCATGGGGACACAAGCTGTACATGACGTAGAGCCTACTGAAAACAGCCATTAACATTTTCCTCTACATCCAGATGCCCAACGAAAACTTTCAATTTAATATAATCAGTTTTCTTTTCTTGTTTTGGTACACTGTAAAAAACATTTGCATTCTTTAACACAAGAGTAGAAATCTGAAATACACGTTTAGTTCAATATTTGTACATATTTTTTTATGTCGGAAACCGCGACAAAACCAGGAGTATCTTAGTGATAGGAACTCTGCACAATGCTTGTACACCTTATTAACACTTTCTGAGAACAAGCAGCTGTGGTATTGCCCTGAGCTTTAGCTACGTGTGTTTGCAAGATCCGTGACCTTTGAGCCTATCAACATGAATAAGATGACTCGAAGGTGTATCCTCAGTTACACCAGGCAAATTCCGAGATTGTACCTTCAAACTAGGCTCTGACCGACTTAATTTCCACATCTCTTTTCCCTAACGTTCTCTGGTCTGAGCCAAGTATGCCTAAAATTCTTAAATACAATTTAATGTATTTCTGATGTTTAAAATTAGTGCATTTTTTTGGTAGTCTACGCTATACAGGATTGACTTTACTATTCCAAATTTTAAAACAACATCATGTATTTGCCCAAATCTTTCTTCTCTCCTTATCTATAGACCTTACAATCACAATAGACTTCGACAGGACATTCCTGGATACGATAAATCAATAATAATTAGATGCTAAAGCAGCTAAGAAAGAAATATCGTTTGTTTACTGTAGGAGGTCCTTTGTTCTTTTACGGAAGGTGGGGGATAGTCGATAGTAAATCAGAAGATGATGATAAATTGTAGGTCTTTTATTGACATACAAGAAATTGTTTGACTCGGTTATTGAACGAACATGCCCATAGGAACGAGGTGTTAAATAGCAAGAAAATAAAATATTATATTTAAATTACATGTCAGTATCCTTTTGTAGAATTATTAATTAAAGAATACATTTTAGCATAGGAAATTTCTCGTCTCATGGTGTACTTTTCTTTCATGACTTAAATTTTCTTTCTTTTAAGAATTTAAGTAAGCATAGGATAGCAAGGATAGCTTCGTTATATTTAAACGAGTTGGAGCTGCGATTATAAAATAGTCTGGCAACACTCACAGCTGCAGTACTCAAAAACTCACAGTACTTGTCTATTTTGTCGTATAATGTTTATACTAAGTTTGGCGCAGCTGTTTAAATGATTGGAAACAATTTGAATTATTGTTTTTTTTTTCAATGGGTTTGCAACACTGAACTACTACACTAATGAAGAATGTACCAGTGGGACTTGTCAAGACCTTTCCAATGACATCCCAGGCATTTTTTTTT
Organism: Lepisma saccharinum; assembly: GCA_022664845.1. Classification (NCBI taxonomy): domain Eukaryota; kingdom Metazoa; phylum Arthropoda; class Insecta; order Zygentoma; family Lepismatidae; genus Lepisma; species Lepisma saccharinum. The sequence goes on along the minus strand of JAGDQP010001732.1, from coordinate 69,091 downwards.
ACATCTTTAGTTTTTTAGATATATTTTTGGTCACAGAGTTGGCAACACTGAAAACGGTTTTCCTAGTTACGGAAACACGCACAGTATGTTGGTATTGTGTCAAATAATATTATGTCAAGTTTGATGTTGCCATGTCTAAAATTATAGAAGCTTTTATTTTAAAATATAGATAATCTTACAGAAAATAGGTTGGCAACACTGATGAGTGTGTTGTGTAGAGACGAAGGCGACCTCAGTGTTTTTGTATTGCGTCTAGTAGTGTTCGTGCTAAGTTTCGCGCATCTAAGTCTAACTGAATAGAAGAAATTTGAACAATTATTTGTTGTTTTTTTTAAAAAATGAGTTGGAAACACTGAATTATGCACCAAACAAAACTGTTTTGACGGCTCTGAACTAGTCTTACCAACTTCTTTCCAATGTCATCTCTACATCTTGTATGTAGTTCCTGAGATTTAATTTCTGAACACAACGGACGGACACTATGAGCGGGAATCGAAGGTTCCTTTGCAATTTGTTAGAAAATAGCAGAGTCATCTAGCTTACGTTTTAAGAACTCGCTGAACATTTTTTTTAACAAGTAGATATAATAATTTTCTTTAGTTATAAAATCATAAAATGATTTGTTTTAAATGATTTTATCCACTGTTTAGTGGTCGCAATCACCTCAAAAGTTGGTAACCAAAAACATGTCATTTTAATCCAATATCATTAGACAAATCCAGCTAGAATTTCTTTTGATACTAAATAAAAATATTATTTTGATTGAGGAAAATATGTCCTTAAGCACAAACAATTCCAATGCTTACTATAACGACGTGCAACTGAACTGAGCAGGATGCAAGACTCAATTTCTTAGCTTCCATCTTGAATTTTCCGTACCGGTCTTTGAAGTTCCTACCCCACAATGAAGAATATCGGTGCCGATTCCTTCCTGTGATACTTTCTGGCATACTGTCTTTCGAACTGTTTTATGAATATTAGTTTCGGTCTTCCTAGGCACAGTCTCAGAGTAGGAATTAATACAGAAGAAAATATCTTACCCTCAGGAATAAGAATCTTGTATGCGGGTAGGGATACTGATGATAATGGGTGTTTTGCACGAAGATACACCCTGATCCTGAGCAAGATAAAACGATTGTGATTTTCTATTGTCTTCCACAGGATAATGGTGACGTCCTAAGGACGGGCTTCGAACCATGTGTATTCCCACAGGGAATTGAACACGGTATCCTTTGATTAGAACGTAGCGAGCGTTACCACTCACCCACAGGGTACACTAACTTATTACTTGAAGTATCTTTCTCCTTCAGAGCTGAATAGGGTCACCGGATCAATCAGATAATTAAGGTTAAGTTCCGGGTCACCGGGTCGAGGGTTGGAACTCGATCTGATCCGTGACTCGAAGGGCAAAGCAGACCTGATTTCAGGCCCGTTCTCGTCTATATTTTTAAAAGGCGTTATGATTGATTTGGAGAGCAATTAAAATGTTTTTAAAATCATTAAAAACTAATAAATCACGTCATTTTTATGTGTTTTTATTGTTCAACTCATCATTATGTTCATGTAAGAAATACGCCTTGCGGGCGTGGCTGAGTGGTAGAGCGTTCACGTAGCATTCAGAAGGTCCTGGCATCAATCCCAGCGACCGACTGTGCTTAAGTTTTCCAGGGGTTTTCCTCAGTCATACCAGGCAAGTGCTGAGATGGTACGTACAAAATGGACCCTGGCGGACTACCTTCCAACATCTTCACAACCTTATTCCAGCCTGAGTCTCAGATGCCTAAAGGCCATAAAGGAAATTCAAATTCAGATGTGAAAAATACGAAAAGTCTGTGTGAGAGTTACAAGTATGTTTACGAATATGTTATCTTGTATTACCATATGTTTCTCATTCGGAACTTCATTTACATACTGAAAGTGTGAAGTTAAATTTAGCATTTTACAACTATCTCGAATTCGGAGATAAATATTGTTAGGACTCTACCATGCTCAACATATAAGCAAAATGAAATCTCGTTAGAGAGGTACATACACAGAAAGAGAGAGAGAGGGTGGGGGGGAAGAGAGAGAGAGATGAAAAAGTTGTAAATTTAATAACAACAGTGCTTCGTGCACAGCATTTTATGAACACGTTTCGTTTCTCACAGAAACAAGTTTCATAAAAAATAAATCAGAGTTGTTTGTTATTTCTCTGTAAATACGTTTTTAAAAAATCTCACTTCTAAAATAAATTATGAGAACGTAATCATACTAGTGCAATAGTTTCGGTTTACATTTTCAAGAAAAGAAAAAAAATAATATTATAATATAGAAATATATCCTACTACATTAATTTTATTGATTATATTACCCAGTTTCTCCATATAGATACGCTTTGTAGTAGCCTTCCGGAGATAAATGTACCTGCAATGGCTTGTACACTGTAAAAATTATATTTTTTTTTCTGTATACTACTTTTCCAAATCTTAAGTTTTGTGATGAGAAAGTGTAACAATTATGCACAAGAAGTGTAAAGAAAGTATCATTGCTTTCTGAAAGATAATTTACGATTTATTAAACGCTTATTGTAAACGTTTATCACTGCATTTCTTGACAAATTGCAACTCATTTTTTTTCTGCATTCAATGTCTGTATTATATAGTAAGAAAAGTGGCAAATTGGTAGTATGGTTTAAAGAATTAATAGCTAATGGCTTGTATGGTTTGTGGCTTTACTGTAAAAAAAAGCCTTGGTAAATCCAACAATACTTGCATTGCTAAACTGTATTGTTAATAGTTATAGTTATCGTAACCATAATTGTCCTACGGTAACGATACTCTTGTGCTAAGTTGATTATATCTCGTATTGCTGTATAGTTGGGATTTCTAAACAAGTAGAATTACATTTTATATTACTGGGAAAATCATATGTATGGTTGATTTTACCATATTCCTTCATGACCTACAAGTTTGACAATATATTTATTGTTGTTCTAATCATAATGTATGCTTATTGGATGCGCAGAAAATGACAAAAGTATAGTTAATACTACAATATTGTTTGTGGCTGTGTGGTTGGAAAACATATTTTTTGTTAGAATCGAGATAAATTTAAAAATAATGTAGCTAAGGATGACGAAGGATTTGTTATGGCCTTATGTTAGATTATGACATGAGTAAGTAGTCTTGTCATTATTACAAAGAATAAATGTATTGTACAATTTTACGTAATGTAAAGTAATTTCACAATGTGTAGTAATGTTGTGTTCATGTGATTAATCGGTGCTCAAGAGGTGGCGCTGCAATAGCTACCATTTCTAAACACCACAAAATAAGAATAGTGATAATTCTGGAATCTGAATTTATAACCAACGATTATCGCTAATGACTTATTTGTATAGTATTATCCTCGAATGTAATGGAAGACGTTTCTGTCATACTGTATTTGCTAAAGTAGATACCCTCAAGATGTGTAATGTAATAGTCGTGTATTAATAGTGAAACCAAGCTTCGCCACCAAAAATTGGTATTTTCTTGCAGTGTTATGTTGAAATAGATTCTACTCTGTCCGGAGACTATTTAGCAATACGTATGATCACAAGATGGGTTAAGCAATAGGCTATCATGGACGTGACTCTTATTCTCTCTCCACTCTAGTAACAAGTACACCATGTTTCAAAGAAAATGGATGGCCGATATTTTAATTTTGGTACAATTTTGCCCAACCTAATAATATTGAATTAATTCAATTCTATGCTAAAGTTTTAGGCTCATTTTGAACTTTCTGGTTTAGCAACTAACCCATCGGCCATTTTGAGTTATTCGTAGTGTACACTTCCCACCATAAAATATCCACAGGCGGAAAATCAAGATAAATAATTAGGAATGGTATAAATCAATAACGTTTTCCTTTCAAATCACCCGCTTTACTGTGGAGTGTATTGGTAGCTCGCGTCGTGGCTACGAGGCGCTCCGTAAGTCTTGATCATCTAAGGTCCAGTAGGTGGCAGTGTCTTCACTACACAAATTTTGCATAACCGTATTAAACAGTTCAATGTTTCTCCTTCGTGTTTTCTAAAAGAAATCACTGTTAACGCAGGTCATGAACATAGAGTCGTTGGTGCTCTTAAAACATAATATAACTCAAACAGAACTGGAAGAGAAAAACTAACCTCAGATTTAACTACGTTGAAGTAGATATATAAAATTTAGTTTAAATCTGGTGACTAAATCTGATACGTTAAAATGTAGAGTCAGATATTGTGTTATTTTTCTTGGTAAATTGCAAGGTATTTTGGGTAAATTGGTCAGATAATGAAATGAGCCCTAACGAGAATAACCTAATAAGAAGATGCAACGTATTACTATAGTGCAAAATTTAGAAGAGTCTTAGTATGAATTGTCAGTGAGGAATGTTTCTAGCGAGTTACATCGTTCGCTCAGTGTAGTAAAAGAAACAATAGTTTTCCGAACCCTTCTAAAAAACAAAAACAAATGAACTTTAATTTTATTTTATTGGTCTGTAAGGTGGACTAACGCCAATAATCACAGAAGGCAGAGGTAGATATAATTTGATTAATGATTTGGCTTCAGCATCGTTTAATTATTGGTCCGTTTTAAATCCAGTAATCGTAAAACTGGCAGGTCTCTTTCCGTTGCTTAGCTTTCTCCATTTGAAAATATTTCAGACACTATCGTATGAAAGAAAGTAACGAAAGAGAGAATGGTTTCATATTTGAGTTTAATGACCTTGAATTATCTGGACATTCTTAGTGTGGTAATTCCAAACCTGACAAGTCCTTTTCCTTTTAAAGAATTCACACTAGTGTTCAGTACTTCCCTACGGTGTCAGTGTGCTGGCTCTAAGTGTAGGTTAAACAGTAATTTTTTGCTTGTTTATTTCAATGTAATTCTTTCATAATTCGTAAAAGTTAAGCTATAATAACGCTTTAGTTTATTTCCGTGTGAACTACATTTTAAAGTACGGTACGCTTATATTAGTTTTTCTAAGTTGTACAGGTACTATAGAACCACAACTGTTAAAGAAAAATGAAATTGTTTCTGTGAACGATGCAACACACCACTCAATCGTCGACGTAACACTCGAAACATTTCTGCGGCTTGAGATACAATAGAAAGGACAGCGATCGGAATTGTACCTCGATGGATATATCTTGAGATGTAAAGTGCCCTCTTGAGGCATTTTTAAAACATGGATACGAGGTAACCATTTCAACCGTTCTGGATAAGAATGGAACATAAGAAGCTCTTGGTTACTAACCACACACTTAACCAATGATTATTGCCTTTTCTCAAAATGAATATTTTTAAAAGAAGATGTGTGTTGTTTTTTTTCAATACCATGTAACTAGTGTTGGAAATATAGTGTGTACACTATTATGGTAGAACGGATTTGCGTATTAAAAGAAAGTAAGTTTGTTTTACTTTTAACAAAGGGTTAGAACAGAAGAGTCAACGCGAAAAGAACCTGTTTATATAAGTCTATCCGTGTAACAGCTAGCAACAGAACCTAATTTAATAGCGCTTGCTACCCAAGAATTAAAACAATTGAAGACTATAAGGGAGAAAAACGACAAGGCTTCATTTTTAATCAATTTCGAACTAATTGCCCCATATTTTTGTTCTCAATGTGTACTGCAAATGTACAATATACGTGGCAATATTCCTAGAATAATTATTGTTCATATTAAACGAATATTTACACAATTCAATGCGTTTCAACGTGACTTAAAACTTTATTTTTCGTTCTTTTGCCAAATGAGTCCAGTTGGAGTTACATAGTTTCCACACGCCCCCTGATATTGCAGTTGCAAACGAGTGCCTATTTTCTTGTCTTCATTCAAATACTAAGTTTCAGATTAGAGTGTAAACAAAGACAAGGGAATGTACACCAAATTCATAAAAAATGGCAGATCAGCCATTTTCTAGCTCGACAAGTTCTGCAATATGGCAGTACAGATCCAGTATATGGTATAGATTTTATTTAAATTTTCCGTAAAGAGATTCGGCCAGGGCTACCCCCTCATCCAATTCTCCAACACCCCAACCTTCTTTTTTTAATGTTACAAATCGATATAAATCCTTCTAATGTTCCAAGTTTGTCTTTACAGCCCCCAACCTGGAAATTCTGGCAGAAACCATGGTTTTATATGTTGTGCCATCTTTTTATACTAGTTTTGTGTAACCTTTTCACCCCGAAAAGAATCCAATCGTTCATTTATAAGTGTGCATGAACTTTGAACCAGACAGAGGAAGCACAGTTTGCTTCCTATCTACTTCCATCAAGCAATTTGAACCTTCCATTTTATATATTTAAATTACAACATAAATTTTGATCGCCATTCTTTTGTTATATTTTCTTTTCAGATGGTTAGTATTTTATGAACATAGTGATATCTGCTGCACAAAGACAATAAGACTAAAATTGAAACTGACTAGGACATTGAACATGCAGAAGATTGTTAATTAAATAATAGAATGGAATGTATGGAAGCAAAACGAGGAACAGGAAGATTGTAACCTGTTCGTAGCTCTACGGAGAATAAAATCATTGATAAAGATAAATAGAAGAAGAGGAAAGGGTTTATCTTGTCTTGAAGGACCTACCGCTTTCGGTTGCATACTATCATGATTAATATCAAGAGGCAAATTTGAAGAAGAAAGACGATAAAAGCAGTATTGGAAAATAAGATGAATTGATGTTGTTTATTGTGGATAAAGTACTTAAAGGGATGAAGAATGGAAAATCGCCAGGGAAAGAAAATGGTCAAATAGTCAGTTTCTACAGCCCTACTTTTGCCCCTATCCTCCATTGTTAGGCATATTAGTCGCCGTACTTGGTTTGTTTAATTCTACCGAGTAATCAAAATGAATTGCTCAAACACAATCTGTTGTATTTCACGTTTCTAGAGAGAAAAAGATCCTTTTTTTTACTTTCAGGTTGCTTCTCTACATCCTGGACTACTTTTCATTTATAACGTTTTGTTTCGTGCGGATAGACGAGCCGAAATTTGTAGGTTTCCGTCCTATATAAGCGGTTTTGGTACTTTTTTTACTTCTGCTACTACGGTTGTCCATTTCAAGTATGACATGCAATATTGAGCAAAACTACCTTCTTATCATAAACGAATTAAATGTCTAAATTAAGAATTATAAATTACTAAATAAGATTTTTTTTTATATTACATAGAGTTTTGCATCACGTATTGTATTTATTATAGAAATTTAGTGGAACATGAAATTGTGAAATACCATTACTTTTAATACACAGAACTTGGACTGTAATCCCTTTTAGTCTCTCACAAATGTACACTAGGATTCATACTTCATGACGAATCTATTTTTATGATTCCTAAGTTTTTACAGTATGTCGCAACTATGACGTAGAGAACATTGATTTCAAATCTAAATGGAATATTGGTTCGCTATTCTTATAGTACGTAACTTGTTGGACTCAGAAAGTACACACGTCGACCATGTTCTATGAATCTGAGTATACACGAGTAAGAAACTTACTCTAATAAACAATAAAACATTTTAAAGAAACTACTAATAATACTGAACTTCAAGGAAGTGAGGTTTCCGTACCATTGAATGGAATCAACCTTTGATAACTTAAACATTTCTCCCACCTTCGATCATAATTTGAAAACGTTTTGTACTCATTTTCACCAAAGATATGGTACTGTAATAGGCGGACTTGAAAAGAAGACAAAATTTGGGCAAAGAAAACAACAATGTATGAAATAAGGAAACATTTGGATAAAAGAAAACATAATTTGAACAACCATGACAATAATATAGGAAAGAAGACATAATTTGGACAAAAATGACAATTATATAGGAAATGAGACACAATTTGGACAAAGTAAGATTAGAAGACAAAATTTGGACCAAAGAGGACAATAGTGCAGGAAAGGACACACACTTTGGAAAAAGAAGAAAGTAGTTATATATAGAAGGGAAAATAACATTTGCACAAAGGAAGGCAGTAGTGTTGAATAGAGGACAAACATTTTCAAAATGAAAATAGTAGTAGTCTAGGCGAAAAGAAAAGTTTGACACAAGAGGATATTACGAGAGTGTACGAAAAATAGTCAAAATTTGGAGAGAAGTGATAAAACCCAAATGGTAACTGTTAGTTATTTTGGTTTAATCAACCAAACGATGAACAACACAGTAGAGATGCCATATGTATCGCTTTGTGTTGAATAAGTTTGATACAAAAACGAGCAGACTGGAGATTAATCAGGGCATATTGAGCTCAATATGAGCAAACAAGAATACAGAACCAATCAAACTTCGATACGTGTAAAGTATGCAAAATGTACAATTAATTATTTTGCAATGTAAAATGATGAACAATGAAACAAAAAATTGTATAAAATTGTATAAAATTATACGCTCGTATGTGTGGAGATGGATATAGTTCATGAAAATAAAGAATTATATTGTTATTTTAGAAAAGAAAATAATAATTTAGTATGTTCGTTTTCGATTACTTTAGCTGCTATCATTTTGAAATTGTTTTTATTTGTCTATTGTGATAAGTTAACCACGATGTTTAGTTGAGAGAAAATGTCTAAAGACTACAGGAAAGAGGTATATTATAAGTATTTGTATTATATGAATTGATCTGTAATTACATTTCTACCAAAGAATGTGTGACTAAATATGTAAGCATTATTGGTCGCTCCTTTCTTATGAATATGTGAAACTCAGATGATATAATCTTTATTTTTCCAGCAATTTGTTTCAAATGGCAGATAATGTTACCAAATGTATCGCAAAGAAATATACATAACTTTGAAATTGAACATTTTAACTGCACTGCAATAAAAGCTGACGGTTTACTGTCGTACCATCGTTACTTGAATGGTTGAATAATTTTAATGCTTTTTAGGTGATACGATTATTCTTCATTTTGACAATAATTTCACAGGAAAACCAATGGTTAGTATGTTGTAATCCAAAATTACTTCCGTTCCGATATTCAAAACAATATTTCGTTCCTACTAAACTCATGTCTTTATAAGTTATTTTACTTACAATCTAAACGGGAATGTGTACTGTAAAATGGCTTGAAATGTACTTTCTTGTGAGGATTTGCAAGCAAACAAACTGATTGGACAGAAAAAGAAGATATAATTTTATTTCTTCTGTCATGATTAGAAATTTTTCTGCCCCATCAGTATGTTTGTTTGTTAATCACTGGAACAGCTGAGAAATGGAAAAGAACAAAAAGGAATTCTTTTTGCCTATAAATTATATTTTGCTTTGCTTGTTAGGCAACCCACATGACGCTGACGCCAAATGTGTTGCATAACAAACAGTTATACTTATAAATTGTATAGAGTTGAAGGTAATAAGGACCAAATGCAGAAAGTGAATTGACTGTATACAGGGAGTAACAAAAATGAATGGCAAAAAATTAAGATGTGATTGCTGACATCAAAATAAAAAAATGGTCCTATAAGTATGGGTGAAATTCCGGTTGGTTTTGGAGATAAAGCGTTTCAAACTTGGAGGCGAAAGTCGACGCCTAACAATGGGAAGAAAATGAACAATGCTTGATAAATCAGAAACTACGCATTCAATGAAAATCCAGTTTTCGGAAATTTGTTTCTAACATGATGGATATCAGGAGTGAACATACGATGTCATCAGATTGCCAGTGTTGCCAACGTTGTATAACATTCAAAAATTTCAAATAGCACTACATCATGTGATTAGATAATTGGCATCCGTTAGTAATGATAACATACGTAAAGCACACACCGCAGTGTTCTGAACCATGGATAAGACAGAAAGATTTCCGAGATCTCTTGAAACTACGCATTGTTTTAGGATATTTAATCACATATCATATTCATAGTTTGCAACACTGTGGTGTGTGCCTCGCGTATGTTTGTTTACCATTACTAGAGGATCCCCAATACCCAATAACACGACAAGTGCCATTAGAAAAAAATCACGTTGCACCAGGTTGGCAACACTGAAAGTCCCGTGACATTGTGTTTTCATACCTGATATCCACCATGCTGTTAGAAACAAATTTCTGAATACGAAATTTTCATTCATTGCGTAGTTTCTGGTTTTTCGAATATTGTTAATTTTCTTCCCATTGTTAGGCGTCGACTTTGCAATAATGAGAAGATGATGAGAACAATTTTAGCTCTTCAAACGTCACACAGCTATCTCATTGATGATCCGAGAGCAACTACATATTTAATAACACCAGGAAAACTACAACTCTGAGCTCAACATTTCGTTTCTTAATTAAGGTTAGCCCTTTAAGTAGGTAAGTTTGCACGCGCCAAATTTCTTGCACAGTGAACCGTTAATCTGGATCACAGTAGCATGTAGATTTTTCTGTATGCAATGTCCAGAACCAGTTTCACTTTCTGTGTTCCATTACAACCATTCTTCGTAAAGTCTTTTGTTTGTGTATACCTGTTGAAATTTTCTTCTATATTCTAGTACGAAAAAAAATACGGAAAATACTTTGGCTAATAAGACGTGTTGACAACAGTGATTTCGAGAGGCAACTTTGTTATCTGTGTTTAGATGGAAAAAGACAATACAATTTTCTTCAATCGTAATCATGAATGTTTGCTGCACAAAATATAAACATATGAGCTTGCAATGTTCAGTAAAGAATTATAATGTTATATATGCTTTATAGAAAGATGATGAGACACTGTTGCAGATATACAGACAAATCTTTCACAACTGAACGAATATAGTAACAAAAGCTCCTATCTTGTGGAATGCCTTGATACCGAGACTAGGCAACTAGCAGGTTCGACTCAGGCAGAAAGAATATTTCATATTGAAAGAAAGCTGGCCGTGTCGTGGTGGTAAACTGCCCACCCAGCAACTGAAGAATCCGAATTCGAGTGTCAGTTGCGACAACTACCATAGTGACCTAAAGAGCTACTAATATTGTGTCCATTTTGTTTTAAAAACAGCTAAAACTACCTATCGTGAAGGGGTATTTCTAGCTCGTCATACCCGAGTAGAGACCAGACTACGATGCGGTCGAACATATCCATCGTATTGAATGCAGGTAACAAATGAGCTTAACTCGTATATGCGTCATTCACATTTGAATGGTTAAATTCATCTTGCCAGTAATCATAGTTAACACGATATTGATATTCCAACTGGCATATGTGTAAATAATTTTACATGTTTCTCTCGTTCTTCTCATCATCATCTGATGCAATGTGGTTCTGGGTTTACCCTGTTCCTCCCTCTCTCCCTCTCTCTCCCTTGTGTCAGATAATTCCTTCAGGATGAGTTCATGTGGATAATACAAATCTATCTTCCCTATATAACTCTCTTTCCCATGTGGCTACATTTGCGTGACGGTTTGATCGTGAAATCGGATTATTTCAAGGATCATCTCTGCCTTCTATAATGAGGTTTGTGTTTACAACGATTTTGTCTGTCTTGAGGAAAAATGCAGAAGGAGAACGAATGGGGGAAAGCATGCCTGGATTTATTGCTTACGAGAAGATAATTATAAAGAGTTTAAACTTTATCATTTATTTGTGAGTTATTCATTGTTTACATTGCAGATACAACATAAACTATTACGTATGCATAACAAGAGATAGCTCTGTTTAACTAAAGATGTTTCATTTCTTGATATATCGAATCGATATATAAAACCGAAACTTCGATATTATAACTCGTTGATTGCATATACCGATAATTTGATTCGATATTGAGTTTGACATTCGGATACGATATTAAATTCGATATTTTGATTTAATATTGAGTTCGATGTTTTGATTTGATATTCAGTTCGATATTTCGATTCGATATTGAGTACGATATTTCGATTCGATATTGAGTTCGATATTTCGATTCGATATTGAGTTCAATATTTCCATTTGATATTGAGTTCGATATTCCGATTTAATATTAAGTTCGATATTACGATTTAATATTAAGTTCGATATTCCAACTCGATATTAAGATCGATATTTCGATTCGATATTGAGTAAATATTTTGATATATAGTTAAATATCGATAATAAAAATATCGAACTTGGATATTCAATTTCAAATATAGAACTCCCTATCTTTCCTCACTAACTTTGGTTAAGTACAATTAATAATTAATAGATTCGTTCTGTTATAAAGATATCGATATTAGCCTCCCTGAAAGAAATTTGTAACACAACAGCACGATCCCAAGTAGCAGGAATATAATTGTAAAATTATATAAAATATATTTTGAAATAAAATTTTATTAATTTTTAAAGGCTTGCTTTTTTTAATGTTTTAAAAATAATTACAAAGTCGCTTGTAATTCATCATTTCAATTTTTTCTGTATTAAATTTAACGTTTTTAATATTTAAAGACACGGTTGTATTGAAACAAACTTAAAAATTAATTTTGAAAGTCTATATTTTTATAAATATTTTGATATATTTTTAATGACCTTATTAAATGAGTTGAATTTATAGACTTTAAGCATTATTGGCTTAGATCGGGTTAGAGCAGCGGAGAAAAAGTATTTAGGAAAAATGTAGGCCAGGTAATAGATCCTATCATTAGCTTGATTTACTTAGGACAAACCATGTAAAAAGTTCATTCAGGACGGTCAAACACTGTATTCGAGCTCAGTTCTTTCCGGGTTTAACGCAAAGTCTACCACCCGAGCCCGAACGTTTGATTTTATATAATTTTATTTTTTTAAATCATAGGACTAGCGTTTTCAAAGAAAGTAAGCATATTTTTTAAAAATAATTTTGATTCATTTAGCACACGCTTTTACGTTTCATGTTTAATTGAACATAAAAAGAAAACGAATGAATGATAATATTTTTGCTTAATTTCTATAAGAAAGAGACAAGATTACATATCCAAACTGTATCAAAATGAAAAGTTACAAATGTCCGAAAGCAAAATTAGCATGTTCCTTATAGGCATAGTAAACCTTACATGTTCCACATTTCAAACGTGGAAAATAGAAACACATTTAATACTATGCTGATCAATTATAGGATGGAAACGAATTTTGTGCAAAACAAATATGCAATGAATTCTTCTCTTGAAATATCCAAAAAAGGGGCCATTCTCTACTCAGACCTTAAAATGTATATGTTCTGAAAATTCCACCTGTTGCGAATATATCGTTCTAATAATTACAACACTAATGAACTAGTGTTTATAACAATTCGGCCAGATGGAATGAACACGGCACAGCTGAAACGGGTCACCGGCTATCGGGGACTGCTGGTCAAGATTTGGACTGTGTCATCGGGTTTAGGATTCGAATCCACTCTGACCTTGTGATTCGATTTAGATCTGATAACCCGGAGCGTGAAGGAGCGATTGTAATTATTAATTGCGTTTGAACAGTGTTTGTTTCAGGGGTGACCAAGACCGGAGATGTTATCCCGAGAACACGAAAAATACGACGCCGAAATTTCCAGTTAAATTGATTTTCCAGAACGCGTCAATCGGGTTACCGGGTAAATTATGTTTGGATCAGGTTTTGTCACTGGGGCAGCGAAAGTGGCCTGATATTGGTTCTGGAACACACAAAAAGAGAGAGTGTTTGTAAAGTAAGAGAAACAATAAAAATGAATAAAGAGAAGAAGGAGAGGAAGACGCAGCGAAGACACGATAACAATACATCAAGAAAGAGAAGAAGTGAGAAAGACCAATGAAAAACATGAAAACTACATTATCATTATACTAAAGAACACACACACACTATCTACTCGGATTCTGACTAGTGATGCTTCGTAAGTTCCACAAACCGGAGATGAATGTCTGTTTGAATACTTCAGTTTATTCGAAAAAGATACTGGCTGGTGAGGAATCGAACCCAGGTTTTCCAAATGGAAGTCTACCACGATAGCGATACTCTAGAGGTGACTAACAAAAACATGTTTAACAAATCGTATAGGGTTTATTTCTAAGAATAACATGGAAAGTGGAAACCTCAGATCAATGACGTGTTCTTAACTACCCTGGTAACCCCCAAAGACTTTATTAGGACTTTTCCAACCAGCTTTCGTAAATCGTCTTTCTCTGTGTAATGAATCAGATATTTGATTTCACAGTCTGAAGGATTATCTGTTTAGTATGAGAAGTTATGATTAGATACTTCACGGTCGCTTTGTAACTTCGGCTTGAACAGGGTTTGAACCTATGTTGGTTTGCTTTAATACTGAAAAATCCAGCAGTTTCTTGATTCAATGACATATAGACTAATTAGTGCCCACTAATATCCGAAATAAGAAAAATCTAGGAACAATGAAAGAAACAATAACGGCTCATGCAGTTCTTTTGCTCCGTGAAAATTCAAAGGCACGCTTATAGGAATTATTATTATTATTGCTATTGCAGCGAAATGTTGATAACTGACAGTTTTATATTCCCTGTAGAATAGCATCGAACATTATGGAAATAAATTCTGTCAATCGTGTACTATATGGAAAAGAACACTGACAGCTTGATAATGTTTTCTTGTAAAGTAGAAACCTCTCTATAGTGGACTTCTGTAAAGCTTTCTGCATAAAAGAGTTTTTCAGATGTGAGTAATTTTCCTATCAGGAAGATAAATGAAGACTTTATTTCCAATCCCCCCTCCAATATAATTATTGAACATGATCAGTAACAATATTGTTACAAAGTTCGTAAATGAATACCTGAGCACCGAAGCATGGCACTAGTTTCTGTTAAAGTGGGTTCCGAACAATCCGAACACTTGAACCTTTGACTGGACTTTTCTTAACTGTCCAGTATTTGTTTATTAAAGTCCAATATCTGAAGTATGGCGGCCGATTATATGTAGGTATAATATCAAATAACAAATATTATTTTGGTATTATACAGCAAATGTAAAATGTAATTGATGTTTTGCTTTTTTATTTCCAGGGAATGATTCTACTTTCACTGCTAAATTGTCACATCAACGAACAATAATATCACTATGTTTCTATCTTTGTCACGCTACGCACATATATTTTACACAGCGCCAATCTCTCAAAACATTCTTTGGAGATGCGGTTCATGTCATATTTTCTCTTCCATATAAAGAGCACTATGTGAATATACAAAATAGAATTTAAATTGAATTTTGGATTTAGTTTTAAGGCCTTTTAGGCAAATTTGGCTTAGGCCGGATGAATGATGATCGGATTAATTGGTGGAATGAAGAAAATTGGAAAACCCCGAGAAAACGCACGCACACTCGTGGGAGCATTTTCCCCAATCATTTCTCAGAGACTTTAAATGTTTCATTTTAAATTTGAAATTTGTTATCAATAAAATAAATTGTATTGCCCCCCAAGTCTCTACTTAATACGCTCATGCGCAAACGGTGTTTGACAATACAACAAAATGCTATTTTTTTACTTTTTTCACCATAAAGCGGAGTAACTTTAATTCATTTCATGTTTCACTTTTTACAGTGCAGAGCCAAATCCTGCCAACTTTCGATGACCCGGTGACAGGGCCTGATCCAATCATAAGTGACCCGTTAACCCGATTGACTTTTGTGTTCTCGGGGTAACATCTCTGGACTTGGTCACCCCTGAAACAAACACTGTTCAAACGCAATTAATAATTACAATCGCTCCTTCATCCTCCGAGTTATCAGATCTAAATCGAATCACAAGGTCAGAGTGGATTCGAATCTTAAACCCGGTGACACAGTCCAAATCTTGACCAGCATCCCCCGATAGCCGGTGATCCGTTTCAGCTGTACCATGTTCATTCCATCTGGCCGAATTGTTATAAACACTAGTTCATTAGTGTTGTAATTATTAGAACGATATATTCGCAACAGGTGGAACGTAGGGTGGCATTTTCAGAACAGATACATTTTAATGTATGAGTAGAGAATGGCCCCCTTCTTTGGATATTTCAAGAAAAGAATTCATTTTATATGAGTTTGGCACAAAAGTCGTTTCCATGATATAATTGATCAGCATAGTATTAAATGTGTTTCTGTTTTTCACGTTTGAAATGTGGAACATGTAAGGTTTACTATGTCTATAAGGCAACATGCTAATTTTGCTTTCGGAACATTTGTAACGTTTCATTTTGATGCAGTTTGGATATGTAATCTTGGCTCTTTCTGATAGAAATTAAGCAGAAATATTATCATTCATTCGTTTTCTTTTTATGTTCAATTTGCATTAGTAATCTGGAATAGAAGGTATGACCTTCCGAATCTACTGGGTTTGTTACAATCAGTGATTCCGCCAGCCCCAAATCCTCGAGATTACCGCAATGTTAACTTTTTTGCGCTCAAATGTTGATAGAAATCATGCAAAACCACTTACACCCTCCTAATATTTACTTTAACCCCCACTTTTAAAATCCTGGCGCAGTCCCTCATTACAATGTATTCCGAGCCAGTATGTTTAATGAGCTCTACCGAATTTTCAACCGAACCACGCGGTAACAAAGCATGTGTGTTAGTTACGCTTTTGATATTATCCTAGATGTGTCTCAAAACTCTGCAGTTCCACTGGAAATAATGATTATTTAATCTGATCACCAAATTTTTTCTCCATTTTGAAAGTGACTTAATGACTTTTTTTAAGCTCCCTCTGAAGCCTTGAATAGCCCTGAAAAAAATATAAAATCCAAAATCACATTCATTTTGGTGTTAGATTTGTGGGAACTGAACTTTACAATATTAGGCCCTTTTTCACTAGGTTTAAATTCCATATTTCTATCTGTACTCCCTCTTCTTCTTCTTTTTCTGCTCTCTCTCTCTCTCTCTCTTGCTCTCCTCTTTTCTATCCATCCATCTCTCATTTCTCTGCTTTTGTCTAGCAGGCATCAATGGGTTTCAATTTTCCATTGTGTGTTTAATTTTCTCCCTCCATCAAATTATGTATATTGTTTCGTCTCGCTTTTATTCTTTCATTTGATCGATACTAATACAAGTACATTTTGAAAAATAATGTGCTCATTATGTTTTCTAATTTTTGTATGGGCGAGACAAAGGAAGGAGAAAGAGGGGACAGACACGATTATGGGATAAGAATGTGAAATTTGGGTGGCCTAGCTGCACGGCATCGCTGTCGCAATTTTATTGATGCGAAGTGTACAAATGTCCACCCCCAGATATATCGAAATTCCAAATGGGAATCTGTGAACCATGCATGCATATACATTATCTCAGAATTTGTAAAGAAAATCGGTCTCAGAAATGAAGAGGAATAAACCCCGTTCATATTAAGATTGTACTGTCGTTCCATAAATAATTGGTGAAGTTTATTTTGTGTGGCAAGCATTAAATTCACAAAAGAAAGCAAAGGGCAAAGAAAGTGTTTTGTCCATTAACTTGATTTTATAGAACAGCGTGTTAAACCTCTACAATTAGCATTATTTAGAATTGGAAGTCAAATAAAGATTTACTTGTAACAGACGGACTATGCATATTATCTTCATTCATAATAGTTTGTTAAAATGGCCCTTCAAAGAACTAACAGATGGTCCTATTATTTCCATTTTACCAAAAATTGATAAAGAACGTTCTTACGCTGTGTTCTTTTTTAAATCTAATACGTGGATAATCAGAACTGGTTGAATATAACCTGCTGATGATAATCATACAACTATACTGTAGGTTCTTCTACATAGATCCTACCTACATCCAATCACCATTCTCAAAGGCTTGCTCAGTGTTGTCAGGTTCCTATCACAAAAGCTTCCTCGAAATACTGAAAAATGTCCGGACTTTTGTAAAAATTTCCTCGATGATAAGAATTGCTGGAAATTAAAACAAAAAGCGCCAAAAATGATTCAACAAAATTTCCCTATTATACATTTCTTTTCCCTTTCTTGTAGCTCAGATTTCCCCCTTTTCCGAGAAATTTCCCTCCACTTGATAACACTGGATTTGCTACATTGTCAATAACAGGAGGAAATCATCCCTTTAGGATATGCCACATTCACTCGCATTCAACATTCTCTACTCTGTCGCTTGTTAAAATAAATTTCGTTTACGAAGGAATTCCCTTTATCTTGATGAAATCGAACAGACCTAAGCAAGACGCGTCACGAATGGTGAAACAGAGAAATTCCTGCTTAGAGCTCTCAGATGTGTCACATTGTTGGAGCTGCTTGAATTTCTTATGGAAAAGAAAGATGTAGGGTGTGCATTTCTTCTTCTTCTCCACAACAAACAAGTGTGATAGTTTTGTAGTATGTACGCGTACACACAGAAAAATGGTTAGTTAAAATCGAGAGAAATGTAGTCATTTTTGAATAAATAATCCACTGGTTTAAATGCCGATTAATTTTGTGTCAATTTTGAGAAGGGCATGTAGTCATTTTATTTCACTAAATAAATACTTAATATATGTTCAGATCTGAGCGCGAATTATTATTCAAATATGACTGGGAATGTAAGCAATACGACTGAGAATGTAAATAAAATAGAGTAAGATTTCGTTAAAAAAATGCACTGTGTTTGTATTTGTAGTAATAACTTTCTGCAGTGGTATTACTATATCAATAAAAAAGCCTCCCCGTCTCGTGGGTGTGTTTTAGAGATCTGCAACGACCGGAATTTCTAGCCCGAGCCGGGCACGGCACGTGAATTTATAATGTAAGGCCCGGCCCGAGCCCGTGTACTAATCAAATTAGCCCAAGATAATCCCGAATTACAGAAACTTAATAATTAATGTAAAATTATATTTTAGAAGTTTAATTTTGAGGCTTAAAAGAATGATTCAGAGAGAACAACGAAATAAAGGTTATGGTTTACACTTACTAACTATATGACTTCTCTAAAAAGCAATGTTAATCAACATGCACTGAAGTGCATGCAGCCAAGTTTTCCGCGTCACACTGCCAGAAGCATGTTGTACAGGAGCAAGAGTTTTGAACGAAATCGGCGATTTCCAGATGGCATAAGAAAAAATCCCTTTCGGTAGGCCTACAGGTTGAGGTAGATTTCGAAGTTTCGCTGGGAGCCGGGGCTCGCCCCCCAACTTCAGTGCTTTTGAGAGGATGCGCCTCCTTTATCTTAACCAAAATCTCCCTGCAGCACTACACCACCACGGAGTACATCTTCACCCTTCCACGGTCGGCTGCGCCCCCAAAGGGAAGATTTGCCCCCTTTATTGTAACCTACTCTTGGTCATACACCTTCTTTGAAAATTTCGTTTCTCTACCTTCAATGATTTGGAAATTGGGTTTTGGGGGCGGCCATTTTGGATCCAAGTTGACGACTTTTTGAAAGTTTTCTTATTTTGTCGTGACCTACTTGTAATAGTACAACTTCAAGTAAAATTTCATTTATTCAGCTCAAACGGTGTGCAAAATGGGACTTTGGGCGGTCATTTTGGATCCAAGATGGCGACTTTTCCCAAATGTTGTAATATTTCCCTAAGCTACTCGTCATAATGCACCTCTATGCCAAATTTCATATCTCTAGCTCAAACGGTGTGGAAAATGGATTTTTAGGTCCGCCATTTTGGATCCAAGATGGCGTCTTTGAACTCATTAGGTAACATTTTCATAATCAAAAAGTGATGTTGTACCTTTATGCCAAATTTGATTTCAATAGCCCCAGCGGTTTAGGCTGTGTATTCTATACAACAATGGGTTCGGCGGCCATTTTGGATCCAAAATGGTGACCGATTTTGCTCATTAACGAACTTAACCGAGCTATTAAGCCTAGAAACAACATATAAAAATTTGGTTCAAATATCTTCAAAATTATGGCCGCTAGCGTGTTAATATATAAATATAATATATATATATAAATATACACTTTCATATCGTACCGATCTCAATAGGTATATTTTCTTCGAAATCTACCTAAAAAGATGTTAAACATAGGAATATAAGCTTTCAAAGTTAAGGAGATATGGCAAATATGTGTAGGTGTGCAAAATTTCATATCCGTAGCTTCAAGCATATTCGAGTTGTTGAACTCTGAGATTGCGTATTTTAGGTTTACTGGTTCATACACTCACATTCATTCACTCCCTCATATTGTTTAGGGCGTTCGGGATAAGCTAGAAACATGAATTTTGGTGGCTCAGTTGGTAGAGCGCTCACCTCTGGTGCTAGGGGTCGTCGGATCGGTCCCTGCTCATGCCATGTGGGCTTTGTGGTGGACAAACACCGTGTGCGTGGGTTTTTTCAGGGTGCTCCCGTTTCCTCCCATTTTCTTCATTCAACGAATTCATCCCATCATCATCCCTAGGCCTGAGCCATAGTTGCCTAAAGGCCTTAAAATAAATTCAATACGAAAGTATCTGAGCAAGCTGAACCAATGGAGGTTTACCATTACCTTACATCGGATTATAATGATGTCCTAAGGATGGGACGTGGGAACTGAAGAATACTTGTTACCCGCACCGGGTATCGAATCCGGGATCCCTTGAATACAAGTAGGACTACTTTAGTGTAGAAGGTTCAAATATAAGTTACAAGTACTCGTAAATGTAAAAAAAATATGTAACAGGTCATTAGAAGCTAAAACGTTTTTCCACTTACTAAAAGATTAGCAATTTTTTTGGACTTATCAGGTTTTGTTATCAAAACTCTGACAAATTGTATAATTAAGCATTAAAATATGTTTTCTTTTTTCTTCTCTTTCCAGCAGGTCTAATACGAGACCATTGCAATAAGACAGTGGATATTTACGAGGACGTTTCCAGTCCGGAAGTGACTCGGGAAAATTATGGAAAACCAATGACCTGTTGGTACCGTTTCAGACCGTTTCGAGGTACGCTACGAGATTGGATTCTGCGAATTCGTTTCAAGAAATTCAAAGTAGGAAAACTAATAAATGCCACCACGTGCCTCGATGGATATATGCAGGTAAGGCACTTTCTTTTTCCTTTTACGATATTTTCTTTCGTCTTCATAAGCTTGATAGTTCTTTAGATAAATATTTTTGCATGTTTAAATTCTTACGAATTCCGTCCATGCGAGAGCTTTACAGCATTCAACAGGGCCATTATAATTGGATCCCAAAGAATAAGAAGTTATATTGGGAGGTGCTCGCAAGGGACAAATCAACTATACAGAATTGTATTGACTTTACTTATTATTGTCAGGTGAAACAATCACCCTGAAAAACCAGAAGACCAAAGTTTAATATTAATTCAGCAATATTAGTTTTTTGTCTCGGAGTATGATTATGGTATGTTCGTTGTGTGAAAGTTTGCATACATAGCAAAAATTCCATAACAGTTATTAGCAGAAATTCTTTATGCATCCTTAATGGTTTTTAAGCTAGGAGTGGGCGGAACCAGATTTTGAAGGAACCGAGAATCGGATACTAAAGGAACTGGTCTTGAAAGAACCGGAAACCCAGTTTCAAGATCCGGATCCAATATCCAGTTTCAGGATCCGGATCCGAGTACCTGGTTCCAAGATCCTGATCCAGGATCCGAGTAATCGGTTCCAAGGTGCGGATCCGGATCCGGATGCGAATACCACGTTCTAAGTTCTAGATGCGAATACCACGTTCTAAGATCTAGATGCGAATACCATGTTCTAAGATCTAGAAGCGAATACTACGTTCTAAGATCTAGATGCGAATACCACGTTCTAAGATCTAGATGC